>JAOYMZ010016844.1:0-19371 GCA_025802335.1 Pinguicula primuliflora
AGCTTTGTTGTTGCATACAATTTTATTATTGTTTGTTCTCTTTTATTATTATTCGGAAAATATTCCAATAATAAAAGAAATTTACAACATGCGACATGCTTATAACGTAATAACACATAGTTAATTAAGCATGACTTTATTCTCAAATAAAACTTATTCATGTATGCTAAGAATTTAAATAGCATATAGCATAAATAAATTTTAATCATGCATACCTTTACAATCTACTTGCGTTTTGCTTTCTTACTCACCTTTTTTTTTTCCTTGGCTTCTTCTCCTCTAGTTGGAAGCGTCAGTGATGACAGGTTCCTTTTGGCCTTCCATCAATTGTTCGAATCTTTTGAATACGAACCCGCAGAGGTCACAAACACGATCAGTCCTCTGCACCATTGAACACAGAAGGTTCGGTCATATCATTCCAGATGTACAGCAACGGAGTTGAACCGACATAGCTCTTATATGAGAATTTGTCGAGAAAGTTGAGAATGCCTTTATCCAAAAATTCTCATTTTTCACGAGCAAAGATGCAAGAGACCATGTTGAGTACACAGTCCACCAATTCAGGTTATAGACGCCACCAATACAAGAGAACACCAGAGCCATGACGTCGAGAAATCCAAACAACGATGCCTTTGCTAAAGGTTGACTTCTTTTCATGTTTGCATTCAGGAAAGCCCCAACTTTTCTTCTCAACTTTTGTAAACTCTAGTGTAAATTGATGCAAAATTCAGACCCCTAGTGCCAAAGTCAAACTCATCCCCACAAACTCTCTTCCCCATACTTCCTGTCAAGGTAATGTAATTGATGGAAATAATCACTTTTGCCTAGACTGTACAAGAAGTTGGCCGACGACACCATGTCTATGTTTCAACTTATTGCCATCACTTTCATGCGTGACACCTTTTACTTCGTGGAAGTTCGCAGGGATATCATGTTTGTTGAGGTCCAATAAATCTATGTAGAGATTGCAGCATAATTCGATTGAGAAGAGTGACTTAAATCCATATGCGAATGAGAATCCAATGTTTGCATATCCAGGTATCATGAAGTTCCATGTCACAAGATTGCAGCATAATTCGATGCAGCAATCTATGTATATCCTTCGCTGCTTGAGTTAATCCCTCCGTGTGCGCCGAAATATGGTGATGCTGGTCCTCATCCGTCTGGTCCTTATGCAATCCGAATCTTTCAGTTTTCTCAGTGGCGATTTGATCTCGGAAGTAATCAATTTGGCTGAACCCCTTCCTCAAGGCAAGGCCCCAGAACGACAATAGAAAATAGAAATTCAAATCAGGATCGATTCAAGCAGGATCAAGCGTCCAGCAAGCCTATTGCAGCCACGGTAGACAATAACCGTCCAGCCAATCATCGGATACAAAAAAAGTTTCACAACAAAAGATCCAGATTCATAACCAAGCCTAGATCGCTTTGCCATCCATCGATTCTGCTGGATAAATACTCAAAAAAAATTCGTAGAGATCAATTCGTGCTGATAACGTGTTGTAATCTGAAGAATTCTGCAAGAGAGAATAGGAGAAGAAGAAGAGCGTAAAAGTGTGTTCTTTATTATTCTCTGTAATCCTCTTTATATAGAGGTAAGGACCATCAGTTACAGAAGTCTTATCCTTATAAAACTGTACCAATCACTATCTCTATAATATATATCTATAACATAAGCCAAATTGTTCACCTTTATTTCTTAACAATTACAACAACACAATAAGCAAGTAGTTTCATCATGTGTTGCATTTGTAATTTGAATAAAATTCAATTTATCTCACGTGGTTTGCTATAGAATTATTTTGCCCCGTCGTGGTTTGAAAACTGTCATTTTACCCTTTTGTGATTTTGAAAAAGGACAATTTACCCCGCGTGATAGTTTGTTATGAAAAATGACTGGAAAAGACAAATTAACCTCCAAAAATAATTATTATTATTTTATTTTGTAAAAATGGGATTTGGTAATGAAAATATAAAAATCGAAAAAATTAGTAAAAATCATAAAAAATTCTTAATAATAAAATATATAAAAAAAATAATGGACCTTATGTAAATATATGGGTTCATTAAAAAATCTGTTTTTCCTAATAGATTAAAAAATCTAAAAAATAAAAGCTTAAAAAATTACAAACTTAATTTATTGTTTTTATATTGTTGATTTTTATAGATTTTAATTTTCTTACTGATTTTTTTTGTAAATATATAAAAATTAGTAAATTAATTCACAATATACACATAATATTTTGAATAACCTGGTTTTAAAAATATTTGATGACAAATATGTTGTAAAACTTTGTATGTAAAAATATAAAAATCATTAAATAATATAAAAGAAATATTTCAAAAATATTTCAAAATCTATAAAAATAAATTAAAATATTGATAATACAAGCACAACATACTCAAATAAAATTTTATTTTAAAAAATAAATAAATTTAGTATGTTTTATTATTATTATTTTTTATTTTTACATATTTATATATATTTTTTATTTTGTATATAGTTTTTATATTTACAGATTTTTATTTTTGAATGTTTTTTAAATTTATATACATATTTTTATAACACCCAAAAAAATATATACATATTTTATACAGTTTTTTTACCATTTATTATTATTTTTGTATATTTTAAATTTAGAAAGTACATATACAAAAATAAAAAATAATAAAAAAAAGATTAGTCATTTTTCCTTATCCACTCTCAGGCAGTGTTTGCAAATGCTTTTACTGTGTCAAAGCACTTTTCTAAAGTACTTTTTTAAAAAAGTGCTTTTGCACAGCAGAAGCAACCCCTCCTCTGCTTTTGAATTATGGTTTAAAACAGCTGTTGCACCGCAGAAGTAGAAGCAGAAGCAGATTTTACAAACACTCCAAAAAATAAAACAGTTGTGCAACAGCCATAAGCAGTTTGCAAAAGTTATTGCAAACACACACTCAGTAGGCGTGAGTGGGATACACGCGGGTAAATGCACTTTTTCGAAACCATATAGGGGTAAAATAACAGTTTCTAAACTACAAGGGGTAAAGTGGTTTTATCGTAAATAACAAGGGAGTAAATTATATTTTATTCTTTGTAATTTTCATGAAAGTCGGAGCTTGTTTCAACTTGTTTGTGCAAAAACGGGCAATACTACCTCCAAACTTTATAGAGTTACTCACATTGGTAGAGGATGATTGTGGGATTAACCTGAACACCAGAGTGGTTTTGGGCAAATAGTAAAAAATTGATCGGGATGGACATGATACTTATTTTTGGGAAGATGTATGGTGTTCATCCTATAGACTATGTGTTCTACTTCCCTACGATTTATAAGGAAGATGTTGATAAATTTTCAACAATCGCACACAAGTATGACTATGACAAACAGACTGGAGATATGAACTTTTAACCGTCTCGCTCTGGCAATTTCACACAGTGGGAGTACGATTCAACCGTCTCGCTCGCTCCGATCTCTGCTCTTCTCCAATCTTCACCGTTTGTATTGAACTACGGCTGCTGATTGGAGGTTGTGTGCGGCCGGATGGCCGCTCAACCGGAGGTGGAAGCTCCACCGCCTCAACCCTTAAGTCCTTAAAGTAATCCGAAAATAGTGGCGAAAACATATGCTTTACTCTTCTCCGATTCTTCAGCACCTGATCGATGGAAATCGAACAGAGAGCTATGGAAATGGCAAGGTGAGCCTGCGATTACAATTTCTGAATTTGAAATTGAAGAATCTTGTTCTCAATTTTACGAATGCTCTGATTGGTAAATTCTCGCACGGTCGGCCTCCGATGCGAGAAATCCGAAAGATTTTTGAGTCCTTTGGTTTGAAATCTAGTTTCTCAGTTGGATTGATGGATCACAAACATATACTTCTTCGATTTGGATGCTCTGATGATAAAAACTGTATCCTTCTTCGGGAGATCTGGAATTTTGGAATGTTTCCAATGCGATTCTTTTGCTGGACTCTCTATTTTCAGAGTGATGTTGAACCTCACACTTCTCCTGTCTGGATTTCTATGCCTGATCTCCCTCTATGTTTATACAAGAAGGAATATATCTTTGATATAGCAAGATGGCTGGGGAATCCTATTCTACTTGATCAGTCGACTAGGGATTTAACTAGACCTAGTGAGGCTAGGGTCTGTGTAGAAGTAGACCTACTGAAGGCCCCTCTAAAACGAGTTTGGGTCGTAATGGGGAAATTAAAATTTTGGCTACGAATCTTTCCCTGCATATTGTATTCACTGTAATCGGAAGGGGCATGTTCAGGATGAGTGCAAGGTACTACATCCTCCAGAAAAAAAAGTTACGCAACCGGTTACAAAGAAGCTACAAGTACAAAAAGCATATATTCCAGTCCAAAAAAAGTCTCAGGATGCCTTCCAATATCGGGAAACTCAGGTGGATTCTACAATTCTTCAGACTCCTGAGCAGAAAGCTTCTGAACTAAGTCAGGGTCAATCACCTCCTCTGGCCATTGTCAAGCAAATGCCTGCTGAATCTACTATACAGGTCAATCTCATCCAGAAACGACTTATGAGTGATCTAGATGTGCAGTCTATCAATGAGCCCTCTCGGCTAATCTCTCCTCCTGAGTCTTCCTTAATATGTCCCAAAATAGGGGCTGTTTCTATTAGGCCTGCTCAAGAGAAATCTGAGGAAGGCAAACCTGTAATGCTTGAAATTGAATTGAGTCCTCTACCCCCTGAACAAGGGGATGGGAGGGATGATGAGCATTTGGTATCTACTATTATTGTGTATGATCCGCTGAACAAACCTACATATGGTCGGCCTGATGGTAAGTTGATTTATAGTGCATTTGAAGACAGAAATTATTTCTCTGCAATTGGAGGGTACCCGAAGGCAGCAGAGGACGTTGGAAATTTAATTGCATTGGATGTAGATTATGCTGAAAATTCAGGTACTAGACACTGAGCAGATAAATAGAGAGTTGTCGACTGAGCCTGGTGAGCTGCCCCAAACCAAAGAAATTTGTGATATCAAGCCTGGGCTACTCTCTGATCATGAATCTCCTTCTAGCTCACTGCACGGGGATTTTGGTGATATTGAAACAGAATCTGACAAAGACACAGATGACTGTGCTGACTATCTCACTGAGTTGCGAATGTTGGGACACCTAGATAAAAAGAATCAGTCCCCCGCACACCATTCTTCAAGCAAGGAAAAAAGGTACCACCTCCGTTCTCGCTCCCAAAATAGATTTAATGGCGTGTGGACTTATATGGAATATAAGGGGGATAGGTAACCCTCTATCGCAAAGAAGACTGATCAGACTAAAGGACATGTACAAACTTGATTTTTTGGTAATTGAGGAGCCAAAAATTTCGGTGATCACACTCCCTTTCATTCTACGAAAGTTAAGATTTGATGAAGGAGTATCTAATTGCACAGGGAACATGGATATTCTTGAACAGAAGCTTAGTTTGTTCTCCCTTTCTCGATACTCCGCAAATGTTAGTAATGCAAGTTACTATCCAGGCTACGGCAAAGACGTGTTTTATTTGTGGGGTTCATGCTAAATGCATTCGGTCAGAAAGGGAAGTATTATGGCATGATATGAAACTACTTTGTCAAAATATATCGGAGCCCATTCTGATAGGAGGAGACTTTAATACAATTATGTCTGCGGAAGAAAAGCAAGGAGGCCGACCAATTTCAGTGGGGCCAGCTTCTGATTTTATAAGTGTCATTCAGGAATGTAGCTTAACTGATGTTGGGTACTCTGGTTTGGATTTCACTTGGTGCAATAATCGAAAAGGCTGCTTTAAAGTTTTAAAGAGATTGGATCGTGTTCTGATTTCAAAAAATTGGATAACCGAAGCTTCTCAGGTTCAAGTACAGCATCTTCATAGGACTTTTTCTGATCATGCTCCATTATTGCTCCGATTTACAAAGGCTCTACCTCGGGTTGCCAGCCATTTCAAGTTTCATAAATTTTGGGTAAGGCACTCGGATTTTATAAGAACTGTCACGGAATCATGGGAAGGGCCGCCCTTGAGTGTTAATCCTGGGCAGAATTTTTGTGCTAAACTGAAGAGACTGAGAACAGATTTAAGGCAATGGAACAAAACTGTGTATGGGAATGTGTTTACAAATCTGAAAAATGCTGAAGAAAAGCTTCGGGCCCTAGAAGCTTCAAATGACTTAAATGACTCAGATGAAGAAAATTTCGAATATGAAGAAGCTGTAAAAACTTATCATCAAACGGTGCTAGCTGAGGAGATTTTTTGGAAAGAAAAAGCTCGAGTAAAATGGTTAGCTGAGGGGGATAGAAACACGGTTTTTTTCCACCGTACAGTTTCACTCAAAAGATTTAATAATGCAAAGTTTTCTTTTCCTACTCCTGATGGAGGACTGTTGGAAAATGCAAAAATACCAAAGGTTCTAGTTTCTCATTTCTCAACTCTGCTGAAAGCTGAGCCCACCTCCCATTCAGCTAGACTACTGGCGTTCATCCCTCGTCTGGTAAGTGATGATATGAATGCAGGCCTCACACAATGGCTAGAGATGGATGAAATAAAACGGGTTGTCTTTGATCTCAATGGCAACAGCGCTCCTGGGCCAGATGGATTTACAGGTTATTTCTTTCAGGTATGTTGGGACATCATTGCTGATGACTTAAGGAACTTTGTGCACTCCTTCTTTGCTGGTTTTGACATTCCAAGAGCAGCATCCTCTACTCTTTTGTGTATGGTGCCAAAGGTTTCTAATCCGAGTAAAGCCTCAGAGATAAGGCCGATAAGCCTTTGTAATTTTGTGGGCAAAGTGGTAAACAAAATCTTGGCAACCAGACTTGCTTCTATTCTACCTGTGATCATATCTCCGCAGCAGAGTGGCTTCGTCAAAGGTAGATTGATTTCAGACAATTAACTCCTAGCTCAGGAATTAATATCCTCGCTGGATAGGAAACATGAGGGATATAATTTGATTATGTGGAAAAAGCTTTTGATAAAGTGTCCTGGCTTCATCTCATACAAGTTCTTCGTGCTTTTGGCTTCGATGAAACATTTATAGACATGATTTGGAGAATACTTTCAAGCAACTATTTCTCTATCCTTTGGAATGGTCAAAACTTTGGATATTTCTCTACCTCCCGAGGAGTTAAACAAGGGGACCCACTTTCCCCAGCAGAGGTATTGAGTCGGGGCCTGAATAACCTGATTGTTTCTAAACCATGGTGTGCATACAAAATTCCTAAAGGGTGTGACAACATTTCTCACTTGGCATTTGCGGATGATTTGTTGCTGTTTACCAGAGGTACTCCCCGAGCTATTCATGCAGTGATCTCATTATTAAAAGAGTATGAAGAAATGACCGAGCAGAAGGTAAATCTGCACAAAAGCTCTTTCTTTATCTCATACAAGGCAACGGATGAGCAGCATAAAAACATTGCTGAATGGTCAGGGCTCAAACATAGTCAGTTCCCCCACACTTATCTGGGGATCCCTTTGTACAAAGGTCGCAAGAAATCTATGCCTTTCTCTGATCTGCTTCTAAAAATGCAAAACCGAATTGAATTTTGGAGCAACAAGTACCTATCTACAGGAGGAAGGCTGATCTTAATTCGTCATGTGTTATCTAGCTTTCCATTATATCAGTTTTTGATACTGTCCCCCAGTAAGGTTGTTCTGGACAACATGGAGAAACTAATTGCAGATTTCTTCTGGGGTGTAAAGGATGGCAAAAAGAAAACCCACTGGATTTCTTGGAAGAAGATCTGTTTACCCCAACGGGAAGGGGGTCTGGGGATAAGAAGATTGCAAGATGTTAGTATGGCTACTGCTATGAAACTATGGTGGCAATATATGAAAGGAGATTCTTTGTGGGCGAAATTCATGAGGCAGAAGTATGGTGCCCGATGTATGCACCCTCAGTTTGCTAAATTGGCCAGTAGCTCTAATATTTGGAGACATATGCTGGATATCAAAAATCATATGACTGCACATACCGGGTAGTTAATTGGATATGGTCAAGATGTTATTCTCAGATGGGACAAATGGATATCAGATACTTTTCTGGGAGATAGAGTCGCCGGCGATCCTACTGATCTTATAAAACTGATTATCAAAGCTCGCAAGTGGAATTTCTCTTCAATCACTCTACCTCTGGATATCCGTCAACAAATAGCATCAATGCCTCTGGTGCTGGGAAGAGATATGCCAGTTTGGGAACCTGATAGGTATGGGCAGTTTTCCTTTAATTCAGCCTGGAATACAATCAGATGGAGAGCTGATAAAAACAGGATTTTTGAGAAAATCTGGGACCGGTACCTCCCTATCAAGATGAGTATTTTATCCTGGCAAATTCTGCAGAATGCCCTCCCTCCCGATGGATAAATGTATTCAGAAAAGAGGTGTGCAACTGGCTTCCCATTGTGTTTGCTGCTTGAGAAAGGATGTGGAAGCGGTAGATCATCTGTTTTCTATGGGGGAATTAGCCCAGCATGTTTGGCACTATTTTGAAGTTAAGTACAACATCCCTCCCATGACTGGATTGATTGTTGATCGATTTAGACACTGGTTTAACTTGAAGGGCGGATCCTCCTTGAACTATTGTCGGAAACTTGTTCCAATAATCTTATGTTGGTATATATGGACTCATCGCTGCAAGATCCGCTTTGAAGATGTGAAGATGAATGTCCCCTCAGTAATTCTTGCTACTGAGCAGCTCATCCAGGCTGTCCTAGACCAAACGAAGTTTGGAAGTAAGCAGATATCCAAAGCTCAAGTGGAAAAACTCGATCCTTGTCCTATCTTTCAGCAGAGTCAGGATACGGTACCATACCACAAGCTGCGTTTTGCTAGGTATTCCTCCGGCACTTCAACACGGATGAGTGTGGGGTGCATACTACAAAACCCTGCTGGTGAGTTGGTGGAAGCAGTAACTCTAGTCACTAGAACTAAACTATCCGAACTGGATGTGGTTGAGGCACTTATGAGGAAATACAAGAGCTCGCAGTATGGTATGGAAATCGAAATCCCCCCTCAGTTTGAATACATACTATCCCAACAAGACAAAAGATGCCCATGGAAGCATTTCATCAGATACTCTCAGATTAAACGACACACACAACACCCTAGTGTGTTTCGGTTAATCCATGCAGCAAAAACCAGTCAGAAGGTAGCCTTATCTCTAGCAAAATGGGGATTTGCACACGGGGATCACAACTTCTTTGCAGAAAACCAGCTCCCAGACTGTGTGGCACGTAAACTGGCATTGGAACACCTGCATCGTCGCCAAAAAGATTCCCCACTGGAATCCTTTTGTGGCTCTGGACAATTCGGAGATGTGAGCTCCCCCAGCTTGCATCTCCGGTAGAGGTACAAAAGCCATTTCCAGATATATGCCTGGCTGATGCTGATAAAATAAAATGATTGAGTTGCTCCTTTGATCCTAATCATTTTTCCTCTTGGATGATTATGTGCCTTGCTGATGTATTGCTGATATATGCCTTGCTGAGATATGCTTTGCTGATATATGACGTGCTGATACTGATATATGCTGATGCTGTTTTTATGTTGTGAAACTGGCAACTTGGGAGGTACTCTCTCTATCGCCAGAACAAACAGCTCAAAAGATGAGTGGCAGGGAACAGACCACGCTGCTGGGATGCAAAGAAAAGAGGTTGCCTCAGTTGCGAGCCAAATTCCCACACGGAATCATCATTGCAGTCTACGACTACATGGAGATGATGCCGACTTGGCGATCATCTCCGGCAGAGTGGGCTATGAGCACTTGTGCCAGTAGAACAGGGAAATGCGCATGGAGACTAGCTGCCAGTGAATACAGTTGCTTCCAGGTTGCTATGTTTCTGCGATTCTTTGCTAGAGCTGAAGGGGGATCGGATGATGCTGGTAATTGTGGAAGTTGTTGAGAAACTGAAGGAAAATGCACGACCGAATATGCAGGGGAGAGACTTCCCATATAGCCAGTTTCATGAAACACAAAGAAGTTGCCTCCCGGAAAAGCACATAGGACTTGGGCTGATGAAAAAGTGATACAACAAGCATACAAAAACACTATCAAATTCCTTTATTTTCTTTTATTGGGCATACACTACATAAATTGGCGGAGGAGGAGGGTCGCCCAATAAAATTTCCTTTAAAAAAAAGAATTTCAATCTTCGTAAAATCTCATGATCATCCAATAAGAAGAAGGGTTTCCATTTTTTTTTCAAATGAACAATTTGAAAACCTATTGAAGTGGCTATCGAACTTTGCCATTGGGACTGCCTGGCTTGCTCGCGGATGCTTGTAAATACTTTCTTTCGGCTTTTGTAAGAGGCTATCGGCACTGGCATTACACGCGTACAGAGAACTCAATGAAACCTTGCCGGTCCACATTTGGATACTTCTTTTTAGAATATAATCTGGTTACCTGGAGGCAAGGTTTGAGAAAACGGTGGGCGTTCCTTGTACGCTAGGCGGTCTGGGCGGTCAGAGCGGCCACTTGGGCAGCGTACGGCCGTCAGCAAATTTAATTTATTTTATTTACATATACTATATTTCAGGTATATTGTCCCTGGGCGTCCAGCCAGACCGCCCAAGGTAAATTCGGGGCGGCTTGATATTTTTGGCCTCCTAGATGGCCAAAACGGTAGAACTTTCGAACAAAGGTTGGAGGAGTCAGAAGCAAAAGATGGTTGTTAGATCAAGTGTTAAGGCTGAGTTTCAAAGAATTATTCGTAGCCACTGAAATATTGTGGCTAGTGAGGTTGTTGATTGAACTTGACTTTTCCACCCACGCCCTTTGATGTGTGATGATAAAACTTCCATACATATCTCCGAGAATCTAGTATAAAGCGATCGAACTAAACATGTTGAGGTCAATCAATATTTCATTAAGGAGAAACTTGAAGGCAAAATTCTGACATTACCTTCTGTGAGATATGAAGATTAACGGGCAGATATCCTAACCAAAGCAGTCAATGGACTAGTCTTTCATGATATTTTGTCCAAGTAAGGAGTCAGATATCCACCCGCTAACTTGGATGGAATGTTAAGGAAAATAATTCTTTCCTTGTATTAGATCCTTATAATTTAGATATGCAGAGCGCTTCTCGTCAGGGACGAAGTTTCAGGGACGAAACCCACTTCGTCCGAGACAATAAATTTTGGCCGTCAGATTTAAATTTTGGTCGAATCTGACGGCCCAGATTGCACAAATTAAAATTAATCTGAAACGACTAGTTCTTTGAGGAAAAGGTCAGAAGCCAGCACATCCCCTCTCTCCGCCATAGACGTTGGCCTCCATAGATCTGAACTCGAGTGCATAAAAGGTGAAAATAACTATTCCAGCCAATTTTCTCATGTTTCTCGCAATCTCCAGTAAGTGTTTGTATCTAAGACTTATACATTTCAGCAAAAAACTACATGAGATATAGATAGTCACCTACACCAATCTTCCCGGCGAATTGCAGCGGCAATGGAAGAACAACCACCATTCCCGGTGAATTGCAGCGGCAAATTGATGCCAATTGACTTGTCGAGCTCAAAGATCATGTATTTGGTTGCTGCTACGCCTTGATGGAATAAGCTGCAGTTCGGCGCCGTAGCCGGGTAGCATCTCGTCGCCGCTGGGACGGAGTGGGGAGCAGCAGAAATTGGCGTCGCTGTGGGATGGTAGACGAAGGGATCTGGACTGGTGTTGTTGGGCGGAAGTTGGGGGCTGGTGCTGATGGGCGACGAAAGGATGTTGTCCAACGGAGTTGATACGTCGACGAAGAAGGAGCGGATGTGGCTTTCCTCAAAGAGGGGAGGACATTTTTGTTTCGTGTAATCAGGGTCGTCAGATTAAATCTGACGGCTAAAATTTATTGTCTTGGATGGATGAAACTTTGTCCCTGAAACTTTGTCCCTGAAACTTTGTCCCTGAGGAGAAGGGCTCTGTGGGTAACAGAATTATGACAATTTCTTTGCTTGCCCATTTATCCTTTGAAAAATGAATTTGTGGTCCACATTTGAAAAGGGCAATCATGGTTGAAGCCTAATTCTTTTCATGTACGTGTAACAATTTATAGGCTTGTTATCCAGGATGCTAATGTTTTCAAGCGGAAGAAGTGGAAGTACCTGAATCTTGATGAAGCTCATCTTATTAAAAAATTGGAAGTCACAAAGGTGGCAAACATTGCTAAATTTTAATTCCAAAGGTGTGTATTCTTCGCACTGGGACAACACTGCGGAATGATTTAATAGAACTCTGGTCTCTTATGCATTTTTTGATGCCACACGTATTTCGTTCTCATCAAGAATGTAAGGACAGGTTCAGCAATCCTATATCAGGCATGGTAGATCTGTTGCATAATGTTCTTCTACGTCCCTTCTTACTTTGCCGGTCAAAAAGGGACGTTGAGCAGCAGCAGTTTCCGAGTAAACATGAACATTTCATCTATTGTAGACTCTCAAGGAGTCAGGCGCAACTCATATGAGGACTTCATGGCTAGCTCTGAAACGCAAGCTACTCTCTATCCAATTGTAATATTTTTTGGAATGATCAGCGTTATTATGCAACTACGTAAGGTTCTCTTCTAACCTGTTTTTTACCAGGATATTTTTCAGAAACCGATGGAGCAAACGTCTGGGATCAACTTACCCAGGCCTTGAGTGCCAAGGAGGAGGCTATAGATATTATAGACGAGCCGTTGGAGCAAAACTCCCAAGAAGCTGCAACTACGATCACAGGCGAATGGCCCAAGCAAGAATAGCCAGAAAGCAAAAGCCATCACATGAAACTGAGAGGAATTCAGGAAATAGATCTTGGCCATATAAAGTTCTAAGAGGCAGCGCACTTGGCCCTACAATAGCTAGAGAAAGGACAGTGGGACTAATTTCCCCTCTTGCAGCTCACCTCAGCTCATCCCTGTTCTATCTTTTCTCCATGTCAGATGTTTTGGCATTAGGAATGGAAATTTACTTCACACTTTTAAGTCATCTGTCTATTTCAAAAAAAGAACCCAACTCCCTTCGCTACAAAGTACAAAATAATGAATAACAGAATCTGAACATTTTCAAACTCCATCCCTCCATTTGAATGCGAATTGCACAGATACACATGTTCTACATTCGTTGATCAACTAGTTAAGTGCAAAAACATATATGTTATGGATTATAGTATTTGATTCAGTAAGTTGAAAGCATGAGAGGATTGATTACATATACCCATGCTTTCAACTTACAGAATCAAATATACTAATCCATAACATATATGTTTTTGCACTTAAATGCGAGGGGAAAAGTATCGAGCTGGCAAAATAAATCCAATATGTTATTCTGCCTAATATCATGGAAATCAAAAACATTTATCAATTGGACAGAGACTTAGAGTCAGAAACAATTATCTTGGACTGTTCCTCCAGCAGCTATATCCAATCACGGGAATCATCAACCTCAATAAGCCACGGTTGCCTTCTCCACGTAGAGCTAGAGAGTTAAAAAATTTCAGCAGCAAAATCATATTTATGATCACCAACGTCAAGATGCAGATGATTTATGTCCCTGAGATGCAAATCATAGTTAAGACGTTAGTGATTCATAGTTTCTATGATAGACCATACGTGTACCAAGGTCAACAATCGGCCTGACTGGCTGTAAAACAAGAAAAACATAAACAGAGATGGAACCAATATAAGTTTTCCAAGTCCGACCAAGTTTTCCAAGTCCGACCAAGTTTACCAATTCACACATTAGTTAATAATTACATCCCACAATTCTGGACCATTTCTAAACGTAATAAAAAAGTGTATACAAAAAGAAAACATAAAAAATAGAGTTCCAAACCTCAAGTAGTTGTTTCTCCACAGCAACGTGCAGAACCGTATTACCCTTCTAGTCAATCATGGTGAGTTTGCCATTTCTGGCACTCCTCAAGTACCAATTGAAAAGCATCCCAAAGGCGTTAACATTATCACGCTCAAGTGCAAGCATGAATACATTCTGTAAACGATTAGTTACATCAGACACGGCTTCCGGGCACTCCATAAGCAAAATCCCAAGCATATCCAAAATTAACGGTTCCCTTTCGTCCATCTCCACTACGTAATGTAGTGGAGTCTTTCCGTCGATTCCCGGAACACGTACGAGTTTCGGGTCACGTCTAACTAAAACCCGAGATGCACATGATTTATGATCAACAACGCCAAGATGCAAATGATTTGCGTCCTGCGATGTAAATCATAGTTAAGACATTAGTGATTCATAATTTCTATGATTGATCATACGTGTACCAAGGTCCATAATCTGTAAAACAAGAAAAACATAAACAGAGATGGAACCAATATATGTTTTCCAAGTCCGAACAAGTTTACCAATTCACACATTAGTTAATAATTACATCCCACAATTCTGGATCATCACTAAACGTAATAAAAAAGTGTATACAAAAAAAAACACAAAAAATAGAGTTCCAAACCTCAAGTAGTTGTTTCTCCACAGCAACGTGAAGAACCGTACTACGCTTCTCGTCAATCATGGTGAGTTTGCCCTTTCTGGCACTCCTCAAGTACCAATTGAAAAGCATCCCAAAGGAGTTAACATTATCACGCTCAAGTGCAAGCATGAATACATTCTGTAAACGATTAGTTACATCAGACACGGCTTCCGAGCACTCCATAAGCAAAATCCCAAACATATCCAAAATTAACGATTCCCTTTCGTCCATCTCCACTACATAATGTAGTGGAGTCTTTCCATCGATTCCCGGAACACAGACGAGTTTTGGGTCACGTCTAACTAAAACCCGAGATGCATATGATTTATGATCAACAACGACAAGATGCAGATGATTTGTGTCCCTGAGATGCAAATCATAGTTAAGACGTTAGTGATTCATAGTTTCTATGATTGATCATACGTGTACCAAGGTCCACAATCTGTAAAACAAGAAAAACATAAACAGAGATGGAACCAATATCAATTTTCCAAGTACGAACAAGTTTACTAATTCACACATTAGTTAATAATTCCATCCCACAATTCTGGACCTTCACTAAACGTAATAAAAAATTGTATACAAGAAAACATAAAAATAGAGTTTCAAACCTGCAATAGTTGTTTCTCCCCGGCCATATGCAAAGCCGTATTACTCTCGACATGAGTGCGCCCTTTCTAGGGCTCTTTAAAATCATTGAGAAAGCCCTATCATGAACATTCTCCCGTGAAAGCATCAAGATATTCTGAAACCTATTAGTTAGGTCGGAAATTGATTCTAGACACTCCATAAGCACAATTGCCAGCATATCCAAAAATAATGGTTCTCTTTGGTCCACTACATAATGTAGTGTAGTCTTCCCATCTATTCCTGGAGCACATACTATTTCAGGGTCCCATCGAACTAAAACCCTTACCGTGTTCAGTCGACAATTCAGAATTGCTACGTGCAAGGGACTTAAGCCATTGCCGTCCAGAATAGTCGCTAGCGTCGGAATCAAGTTCCTCATGTTGGTCATGAACTGTGTATGACCGTTGGCAGCAGCAATATGGAGTGGTGTTTGTACACAGTTCGTGTATTCATGTATCACGAACAATTGGATCCACCGGTTGAAAGAAGAGTAGAGGCTCTCAGATTCTCCTCAACTTGCAAAATAAATATTAGGTAACCATCTGGAGGACAGGAGGAGGAAGCCGAACTGCAAGGTAAGTCCAGAGGAAGTAGCGGCGCAAGTATTAGGTATCCTGTGTCGATCGAGAAGAGAACCATCTATATACGAGCGGGTTGGGCAATTATAGTTCTGCGCCCAATAAGGTCTTGGGCCCAAGCCCCCATTCAAACTCTAAGAAAATTTGTAGCCATGAGCCCAATTAAATATAATTTTTTTGTGGCAGGTACCGGGTCTGGTAGTACCGGACCTGGTTTTTCTGGTAACAAAAAGGCTACCTGTACCCGAGGTCGGGTATCCGGTACCCGGACCCGTCGGGTACCGAGTACCCGTTAAATACCCATTTTTTTAAGTATTTGTAAATTAGAATTGATCAGCAATTTTTTTAATTCCTTTTCTGCATATTGGCCACCTTGCCATGCCTCCACCACCACCATTTCCATTCTCTACACCACCTGCAATAGACCTAGTATCTGCAGATTACTTGCTTGCACTACATGTGGTTCTTATGAAACACTGAAAAAAGAAAGTATTTGACGGAAAGAAAGTCACTTTTTTTAAAAGAATCATTATACCAGAATTTTTTAAAAGAATCATTATACCAGAAGAAATAATACAAGTTCCACAAGAGTTGCAAAACTCTTTGTTAATGTGGAGAAACTTCAGTCGTGCATATGTTACCCATTTCTCTCAGTAGTTTCACAGTTCATGCACATAAAAAAAAACATTAGAAAGAAACATGAACAAAGAAACCAAGAAAAACGGGAGAAGAAATTAGGCCACCCCAATTCATTACTTACTTTGATCAGTTTCAAAAGATTTCCCATTAGATGCAATCATGCAAGTTTTGATTTTCACAGTATGCAATTGGTGGTGGTGGAGCTAGGGCAAGCAGGCCAATATGTAGGAAAGGAACCTCTAAACCTTTCACAGTATTTTGACGTGGCTTCTTCCCACGAAGTTCGGCGTCAGGATTAAAATGGGCATGACGGCGTGAGAATTGGGCGTCGAGAAGCAGCCTGCGGCGAAGAAGAAATGGGCGTCAAGAATGAAGAAATGCACATAAGAAGAAATGTCTTTTACAACAAATTATGGAATTTAACAAAAACAAAAAAATATTTTAAAAAAAACTAAGTTATTAACTATCGGATCCGGGTACCGAGTACCCTAAACCTAATACTTGGACCCGAACCCAGACCCGAATTTTCGATTATGTAAAAAAGGACTCGGATCCGGACCCAATTCCCAATACCCACGGGTAACGGATCCGGGTTCGGATTACCCGATACCCACAGGCATTTTGGGCACCCCTTGGTGTGGATTGGGCTTCCTCAACTTTTCCTTTCTCCCCCCTTGCGGCGCAAGGCACATTCCAACAAATATAATTCTACTACATGCTCATCTCCATTATATAGTTCAGTCTTACTCTGTTGCTTCACTTTGTTTCCTTTACAATTGGGTTCTACCCATGGAGAAGTCCTATTAATTCGTTTTCTTCTTAACAATTGGGTTGTAAGAGGCGACAAATATTATATATATATATGCTGTCAAAAATCAAGTGCTGCTTAATCGCATGCGTGTCAGGAGTCTGAAACTTCTCAAACCGAAACTTCAACGAAGTGGACTTTTGGTTTAATCATTTAATAGTTTCCGTATTATCTATATGGATATTTTAGCCTTTACTATCGTATTATCACAGCCACGATCCGCATTTTAATATATTGAATAGAGGTATAAATTAAAGTCGCTACATATTACAGTACAGTTTGATATTGTTTGGAGAACAATCAAAGTATTGTGTATGCAATATAATTACAACAACACTTTTGGATTACTTTTAACAATTAATCAGTTGGAAAGTTTAATAGAATGTCATTTGCCTAAGAAGACTTCCAGTAGAAAATTATTTCTGACAATATCAAAAACAATGTCTAGGCCGCATAACACAATGCTTTCCACTCACAGGTGGTAAAGCAAAGAAATCAACAACAAATAATTGTTAAAAACCATTAAACTCATGGAAGCCAAAGATCTTCATAACTGCTCGAGAAATAGTGTTTGGAACAATATTTCCTTACATGCACCGATCTACTTCTTCCGTAATTTTGTTAGTCAATTTACACCAAATAATTTGCAAGAAATTGATGTCAAGGAAATAACAGTTTAAGATTGCAAGAAAGTATAAGTTTTACTCTGAGAACTGTGAGCTACAGTTTCCTTAAGATAAATTCATTCTCTCATCGGTGCCTTGAGATCTTGAACGTTCGTCTCTCAAGATAAAATAGAGTACGAATAGCTAAACTCGACATGACTATGCTATTCCAGCGAACTCGAACAATGTCTTCCTTCTATCATTAAGGACTCAAAAACAGAAAGGACCCAAAGAAAGCATAAAACTTGAATTGTAAACACAATATGTTTTTGTTTGTATGTTCCTCTTTATGTATGGAAGGATGCTTCTTTTATAGATGGAGAATGTACCATTTCGAAAATTTGTACCCATTCAAAAATGTGTACCCATTCGAAAATGTGTACCCATTCGAAAATGCGTACCCATTCGAAAATGTGTACATCATCAAAAATGTGTACCCCTTCACCTTATACTATTTAAAGGAGATTACAATATATATTATATATATATTAATTAAGAATAAAATCACAAATATTGTATTTTATTCTTGGGTATCAATTTTCATTCATCCAAATACAATATATAATTTCATAGTATTTTTTATTCCATCAATTAGTGAAATCCTTATGAAATGCATATATTTTCCAACAATCCCCCACATGAATGAAATTGTTCATAAAAAGTAAAAATAAAGACTCAAAGCTTGGTAATATATTTCTGCGGTCAATACCGGCATATGATAGGTAAGTGTTACCTTTTGAACCTTCCCTTATGAAGTTGTATCAACTTCAATGACTGATCATTAGGCGTCATGTCCTTGAACTGTTCTGCCATTTGTGTAAATGAATAATACAGTTCACACGGATATCTTACTGACACTGTTGCATTTCTCATGATTTATATCCATTTTGGCCCTGGACATACACCTGGTTCTGCGAGATTTTTTAGAGAATGTAGCCCACACAATTCTCTTTCGAAGCGGCTCATCTTCTCTCACACATAGGTGATCACATAATTAAGAGTGGCGTGCATTACCCCACTCAGAACACTCCCATCAGATTTTCGAAGCATAAGGTTGTCCACAAGGGGAGGGAAATTTCCCTCCCCTTTTTGGTGGTAACAGATTGCAGATTACCACATTGTCCATCTTCTATGGACAATAGGGGTGTATTGTCCATGGAAGATGGATGGTGGAAGGTGGGTGGAAGTTTTTCCTTCCACCCACTTTCCACCCAATCAAAAAAATGTGAATGAATGAATTAATTAATACCAAATTGCGTGAATATTAATACCAAATTAATTAATATATTAATACGAGATTAATTAATATATTAATACCATATTAATTAATTAATTAATTAATACTTGATTGGGTGAAAGTATATTAATTAATTATGTTTCGAGATATGTATAGACTAAATATTAATATCAAATTAATTAATTAATACAGGATTAATATTTTTTAAACAAGAATAATATAGATTTGTATAGATTAATAGTTGATTAATTAATTAATACCGGAATAATATTTTAAAAAATGGATAATATAGATATGTATAAATTAATACTAGATTAATTAATTAATACTGGATTAATAATTAAAAATGGATTAATATAGATAAAACAATAATAATGAAA
>JAOYMZ010016855.1:0-19371 GCA_025802335.1 Pinguicula primuliflora
AATCTTTGAGAGCCGAGTTGACAGTATCTTGGTATAAATCTTGCCAATGAAGTTGCACAGACTAATTGGTCGCAATTATGTCATCTTAGTAGGGTTTGCAACCTTTGAGGCTAAACATAATAATGTTGCTGTTACAATTTGAGGAAGTTCTCATCCTTCAAAAAAGGCCCTCACTGCCTTGCTCAGGTCAGAAGTAATTATTTCCCAACAACTCTGAAAAAATGTACCAGTAATCCATTTGGGCCAGGAGCACTGTCCTTGTTTAACTGAAATATAACAGCTTTAATTTCACTCTCATCGGGCCATATGATCAGACTAGCATTCATATCTGCTGTTACAAGCATTGGAAAGTCATTACAGAGTTCTGCATAAAGAGAGGATGATTATGCAGTCAGTTGATTTTGGAAATGTGCAACAATGATATCTGGTATCTCTGAGTCTGGGACTACTGCACCATCCTGCGAAGTTAAAGTTAATCGAGCTGATTGTGCCCTTCTCAATTTGACAATCTTATGAAAGAAAGCCGTATTACGGTCCCATTCACTTAGCCATTTTATTCTAGCTTTTTCCTTCCAGAACTTCTACTCAGCAAGAAGATGGTGTACTAATTGGGCACGAGCTAAACTTAAATTCTCCCTGTCACAACTTGCCCCAGTCTCCAAATATTTGGCTTCAAGTTGCAGTAGCAGACTTTCCGACTGCCTAATGTTATCAAATATATTACCATAAACCTCCTTATTCCAAGCCTTTAACTCTGTTCTCAGAACCTTCAATTTTCCAGCAAAGCCACGAATAGGATTATGATCAGGGACAACTGAATCCCAGACTGTTTTCACCTTCTCCAGAAAAGTTGGATGTTGCACCCAGAATGAGTGGAATTGGAACCTTGCAAGTGGCTTCTTTTCTGATGTTAGCAGCTCTACTAAGAGTGGAGCATGGTCAGAAACTCCTCTATGCAAGTGTTATACTCTCACAGTATCTGCGTGCATAATCCACTATCTTAGCAAGTAGAACCATGTCCAACCGTTTTAATACACATTTGTCACCTTTTCTATTATTACTCCATGTGAACGGTAGGCCAAGATATCCTGCATCTGTTAAACTACACCCCTCAATTACCTCTATGAAGTCAGCAGTGGAACTCAGATTGATTCGCTTGCCCCCTGTTTTTCTTTCGGGGAAACCACTACATTAAAATCCCCCCAATTAACAAAGGAGCTTTGATAGAGGATAAGGCTGACTTCATGTCTGTCCACAACTCCTTCCTCTCTATTTGAGTGCACTTTGCGTACACCCCACCTATAAAATGTTTAGAACTAGAGTGCACCCACTGATCTTCAAGGATCAATATCTGCTGGGCATAAAAAAAACTACAACATTGAAATTTCGAACTCCACAGCATCCAGATTGAATTAGCAATATTAGCAATACCATCACGGAAGTGCAGCTGTTGAACCAAACAAGGGAGTCTGCTCCTTGGAATTTTGGGCTCTATAAATATCAGAAATTCCAAGTTATGTAACTTAACTAAGTTTATGAGTCTTCTACGAGAAGGTTTATTAGCAACCCCTCGAATGTTCCATATGAGACCCCTCATTTCTTAGAATACGAGTTAACTTGGGATCTTAGCACATATCTGTTGGCTCTCGAGACAGAAATCTTCTTTCTACTCTTAGCCTCTTTTGGTTTCCCGTTGAGATTGTAAAGAATCTCCTCTCCCACAAATATTCCTTTTTTACACTCTGAGGGGATCAGATTTTCCTCATCTGAGTTGAATTCTTCGTCAACATTATCCTCGCAGCCACTCCAGAATTTCCTGATAGTAGGGGGTAGCAATGCTATAGTGCTGATCAGAAAGATACTTATCCTTCACTACTCCTGATTCTCGCCATGTGGTTTTAATTGGAGACTCAAATTGTCCAGGGGAACCATCTAACACTACAACCTCAGTTAACGCACTGACTGACTGACTGACAACCAACTCACCAATCGATTCACTTGCTCCAGAGACTCCATTGTTATCATCCACAAATACCAAATCCTCATTCTCATACATATGTTCCAACACAGAAAAGCATGATGGAGAAATAAAACAATATGCATGATTGTCAGTACAAGGAACGCATTTAGCATCAATAAATTCAACTATAGCATCAGCAATATCCTTATTTCCAGAAGATATTTCAACAGGCTCAACACATGCATTGAAAACAAGTAGCTGTCTCAACAGGACCATCAATAGACATAACATCATTTGCACCATTAGAAACCACAATACCAAGATTACCCATAAAAATATTCTTATTATCAGATAAGACATGAGCCATATTATGATCATAATCTATCATAGAATCAGTAGCCTTAGGCTCACCAATAAGACCAGCACTAACCACTTCTGTAATAACCGTACTAGACAAAAGCAGAGAGGACATACCCGGCTTCTCCATGCCTTGTGCCATAGAACCAGCCCAATCAAGTACGGGGATAATCTGCTTGGAAACTACAGAACCAGAGCTCACAGACTCAGCGACACCCTGGCTGGTACCAACCATATCACCAACCTTCACTGGTTTATACTGAAACTTTTGTTTACCCTTAATATTTCCACCCTTTGGCAAATGAGATGCCCTAGCAGGAACAGCCTCCTCTTGCTGAGTAGAGGGAACACTCTGGACAGGATTCAAAACCCTACACCCGGCAATAGAACGGCCCTTCCGCATATAGTGTCCGCAGTAATCAGGAATATAGTCATAGTGAATCGGCTGCCAGAAGGCACTTTCAACCATCTCAACCCAGACTCGTTTCGGCGGAGGCTTAAGCAAATCAATTTAAACACACAATCGCGCCTCACTGGGCCTGGATAACTGCAGTGTTGCCTGATCCAGCATTACTGGACTGCCGATTGATCGAGCAAGATCAAACATGGCCTCACGTTCATACAAGAGCATCGGAAGCTTTGGAAACGAAATCCAAATCCGGGCAATGTGAGGTTCTACATCACTGTTGAAATAGGGCGTCCAGCAAAACACCCGCATTAGGAACCCCCCAATACTCCACACTTCTTTCAGCAAAACCCGATTACGATCATCCATACAACCGAATCGCAGTAAGACGTGCTTATAATGCATGAGCCCAACAGTGAACTCAGATTTTAGGCCGATACTTGATAAGATCTTCCGCAGTTCTTGAATAGAAGGCCGACCCTGGGAAAATTTTCCAATGAGAGATGCAGAAAACGGAGCACTAAACCTCTCAACCTCTTCTACGGAGAATGTGACAGCCGGCTCGCCTTCCTTACTCCAAATATTCTGCTTAGTTGTTCGCGCATCCAAGTCCGCGAATGATTTGGAAACAGCCGCAGCATAGTTTTTTTGGTTCCAGAACTTCGCCACGGAGATCCGACGAAGCCTCATCCCCGGCCGCCTGGGCCATAGAACACGCGTGCGCCAATCAGGACTGAGATACCGGTGCAGATCCGGCCTCTCCGGCCAAGAATGTGTGAAACAGACATGAGGAATAGTGAAATCTCACTGTGACTGTGTTTTTTGCCAGAGCTCAGTTTTTCAATTGGTTTGCAGGTATCTCAGTCCATGTCCGAGAGGGCATAGTTATACATAGTTTGGTGGTCGAATTGAACAAGTTAGGTGATTGTTAGATGCATAGATTGGAATCATTACAAAGTAGTTAGGCAAAACACCTAAACCTTGAGTTACTTCTCTATCCCTTGATTGTGATCACCCTTTGTTCCCTTAGCTAGTTTCTTTTTCACTTTTTAGATAAAGTTTATGTTTAGTAGGTTGTAGTTGAAATTCCCTAATGTTTGGTTACCCTGAAATTAGTTGTAGATTGATGCATGTTTAGAACTTACTCATTTGGGAGATGACCTTTACTTATCCGTAAAGTTACTACTTGAGACCGTGTACACTTTGCCCTTAGGGTTTAGGGTTTTTATATTTAGCCCTTAGGGTTTGTAGGATATTGTAGGATTTTAGATTTTTATAGGCTGTTGACGTGATTAGAAAGGTATTAAGACATTTTAATATTTTTTTTCCTTTTTTTTAAGTAAATAAAAAATAAAATATGAAGTTACTTTTCGAAGTACAATTTTTGCGGATGTCATTTACCAAATTAATCCAATATAAAATTTCAATTTGTTTTGGTGAAATAAAATGTAACTAGCATCACTACCGAGTTAGCAACACTCCACAGAGTATTCCTGAATATTTAGCATATGTAAAAAACCGAAACCGCTATAAAGTACTCCCATTGGACACCTCCAAGGCACCCCTACTGGCATGGCAGGGGTGTTTTGGACTGTTCACCAATTTTTTGTAAATGTTCATTTCTTTTAAATAATTGATAATAAATATAAAATAAATGTAATATATTTATTTTATTTTATACCATTTATAAAATCGAAATATATAATTTAGGGTTTATATGATATGGCAAGGTTTTAGATTTTTACGGAGGCGTAGCCGCCATAATTTTAAGTGTAGAGTTTTGAATTTTTTAGAATTTATAATATTTAGCCTTTAGGATCTATAAGATAGAGTTTTAGATGTTTACGGCAACTAGAGTTTTGAATTTTTTTAGAATTTATAACATTTAGCCCTTAGAGCAAGGTTCGATCCTGCCAGATAACATAAATTCTAATTTTTTTAGAAAACACCCAAAAATGATACAAGGCACCTTTGGGTGCCTTATAGTAGGACTCGAAAATACCACTGCCACGTTAGAGTACCACTATAAGGCACCCCAAGTGTGTGCACACTCCCACTCACACCATGTGGGAGCACACACACATGTTGGAGTGTGTGGGAGTGGGACCCCCTTATTTAGGAATGTGGGAGAGTGTGGGGTAGCCTTATATTATTTTTGGCCACGTTAGCAGCAAAATCGATATAAGGCACCTCCCACCGCACACCTCCACTCACATTCCATTATAGTGGGATCTCCACACACTAATATGTGTGTGTGCGCTCACTAATGGAGGTTCGGTGGTGTGTAAAAAAAGTAATGCCTTAAATCATTTCCCCGTTAGCAGTGGGTGCCTTGGAGGCCCGAACGATTTTCGAGGGGTTTATATGGCGGGTTACACCACGCTGGTGAAGGATGCGCATCGCCCACGAACAAGACAAGGTTGAATTTAATCTACAGGAACTGCGAAGCTCATAGCATCCATCGCCTAAAACGAGATGAAGTGCCTCATGACACTTACTCTGTCTTTTTGTCACCTGGCGCAGAGTTTTTTTCCTAAACCGAACCTAATGTGCCAAAAATCACTCTCCTATGCCGAACTGTTCCTGCGCCGTCGGATCTATATCCGACGGCACAGATGCATCTACTTAAAAACTGTTTGTGGGTCGCGGGTTTCGCCCCGCGAACAGTTTTTATTCTTTTTTTTTTGCCAGACCTCTAACTGGCAATTCTCCTCTGGGTGGGCTATGCTTTCCACATCCACAAACCACCAAAATCTCAATAGGAACAATTTGATTTCCAGCAAGAAATCTTTTTTCCAACTCATCCAACCATTGTAGCAACTGAAAAATCTCTTTTGACGCAACAACATTTCGACATCCACAAATTGGTTGGTTCTTCGCACAACAGCAACTATGCTTTCCACATCCACAAATTGGCTGGTTCTTCGCACAATAGCAACTGATTCAGAATCGACCGGCGCAAAACAACATCATTCGACGAATTGGGTGACGACAGTAAAAGGTGGGCATTTGTGATGAGGCCAAGTTTGAGTTTTTTTTTCATATTCTTCTGAATTTGGATTTTTAGTGAGTCTGGTGCCTTAAAAAGATCCGACCCGCGAACAAATTTTTTAAGTAGATGCATCTGCGCTGTTGGATATAGATTCACGGCGCTGGAAATAGTTCCCATAGAAGAGTGATTTTCAGCACATTAAGTTCAATTTAGGAAAAAATTCCGTAGCGCAAGTGGGGCAGGTGTTTAGTTCCAAGTGATTTGTATCACTCCACTGTATTTAAAAAAATAATAATAATAATACTGGACCCAAAACTTGGAAATAACCTCGATAGAGTCGGACGAAGAAACACTGCGATTTTGCACTAACTTTATTACGGTAGACGCCAAAGCACCAGAGGCGAACTCAGCGTTCTTCATTTGAATTGACGCCTAAACCGTTGGGGGTGTTGTTCTCAACTTCTACATGGCGTCTTCTTCTTTGTTCCCGCACCCTGGTAATGGCGATTGCAATTTCTTATCCAGAGTTGAATTTTTTTATCTTTAATTTGCAAAATCTTAAGTTAATCTTTATCCGCATTTTGTTTTCAGAGAAACTGTTGTCTTTTGTTTGATTTATTGTTTGGATTCCTATATGGAATTATTATTAGCCTATGGGTTTATTGAATTCTTGAATTCCGGTCACTTTATTAGAGTTTCTACAGATAGGTCTCTTGGTTTTATTTCACTGTATTACTATTTTTTCCAGGTGGTTTACCGTCAAGAAATAAAGCTAGTTGGTCTCTACTTCCTGTCCATATTGTCACCCATTCATCTCAACTTCCGGCCGAATTCTTGCGGCCTTCACCTGAAAAGAAACTGGTGGTGGGCCTCGATTCTGAGGGAGTTGATCTCTGTCGTGATGGGCCTCTGTGTATTATGCAGGTTTGCTTCACTTACAATGCTCGCTTTTTGTTATTTATATAACATACGAAATTCAGTATTCGCTTTTTGTATATAATCTTGGGGACATAGGGCAGGGGGGAGTGGGTGATGTGATGTTGCTATGGGAGAGTAGTACGATATCTGAATTTGACATAGTAATGAAACTAGACGGTGCAATGGAAACACCAAGTTCAATTGAAAGTTCAGCTCTTCATGCTAGCATAGCACAGAATATATTTTGAAGTGTTCTTGGTATATGCAGCTTGCGTTTGAGAATGCAATATATTTGGTTGATGCTGTAGACGGTGGAAGTAAGCTTATGAAAGCCTGTAAGCCTGCACTTGAGTCTAGTTACATCACGAAAGTTATTCACGACTGTAAACGAGATAGTGAGGTCTCTTGCATCTCCCACCTTTCATATTCATGTGGTTTAAACATTCTATAATCAATAACTCATGTCGTTCTATCTTCTGCAGGCTTTATATTTTCAGTTTGGCATTACACTACATAATGTTTTGGACACACAGGTTGACATTTTTCTTTAATGTTTTTTAACCCAGAAAGATAATTATCTTATCCCATAGCTTTACTATTTCTTTTGTGATGCCATGAGCAGATTGCTTATTCACTGATTAAGGAGCAAGAAGGACAGGAAAAATTGCCAGATGACTACATTTCAATTGTTCACCTCCTTGCTGATCCTCAGTTTGGGGGTTAGTAGATGTTGAGAAACTTGATATACATGAATGTTATAATGCTTTGATACATGGATGATTTCAACTTGGATGATAAAAAAGATGGGTTGCTTCCAAGCAGTGTCCAATCATGTTCTCTATTATCTGTATTTGAGCTGTTTTCAAATTGTTCTATAACTTACTTTCTGTCAGTAGTTCGTTTTGATCCCAGATGGTAATGTAGTTTTGATTGACGATCTTATTAGCGGAAGGTCTTCTATGTTAACAGGAATATCGTACGTTGAGAAGCAAGAAGTTCGATTTCTCTTGAGACGGGTTAGTGTCATGGGTTGGGTTCTTAAAATATTTGGTTAATGCCATGGAAAACCAGTTTTAGCTTATAATTGAAACTGATTATTATGATATGCATTACTTCAAATTTCTATAGATAACTTTGATTGCTAGCTTAGTAGAATATTGTTTTGCTTTTCTGATCAACACATCTAACAATCTTTGTTTCTCAGGATCCCGAGTTCTGGGCAAACAGACCTCTGTCTGAACTAATGATCCGTGCTGCTGCAGATGACGTTCGATTTCTTCTCTACATCTATCGTAAGATGATGGAGAAGTTAAACGAGAGATCCCAGTGGTACCTTGCGTTACGTGGTGCACTTTATTGTCGTTGTTTCTGCATCAACGATAACAACTTTGCAGATTGGCCTGCGCTGCCCCGAGCTCCAGGTACTTTTTATTTTATGCCATGCTATGTTTTTCTCTCTTCTTTTGTCATGTTCCAAGAGTTGAATAAATAATTAGCATACTCCCCAGAAGAAAGAGGTAGAAATGCTGAAATGCTCAGTTCTTTTGAGTCTCACATGGAAATTGTCAAGACCTATGATGTTTTTATATAGTACGCTCATTGCACATATTTCAGTCTACTGTATATTGATGCTGGATAACTCATGATTTCTACACATATATGCTAGTCATATAGTTTTCTTTCGTCTCTACAGAAAATCTGATGTCCGGTAAAGATATCCCAGAAAAAGAAATCCTCTCGGTTCTTGATGTTCCTGAAGGAAAAATGGGCCGTGTTATCGGGAAACGGGGAGTTAATATATTGGAAATAAAGGAAGCTTGCAGGTATTTTACTTTCGTCATCCAAACGCTGTAGTTACTACGTTGCCTTAGTAATTTCTTATTCTCATAAGTCATACCATACCCCCCATTTACGTCTTCATATATGCATTTGCAGTGCTGACATCTTTTTTGGAGGCGATAAGGGTCCACCTGATAAGGTTCATCTCTGAATTGGCCAGCCAGTCTGTTAATCCTGTTGCCCTGTTGTGGTCTTTAACTGATCTTGTTTCTGCTGAAGTGTCTACTTATCCTCAATGTTTGTTGATATGCTGCAGATCTTCGTCATCGGGCCTGTAAGGGAGGTGAGAAAAGCTGAAGCTATGATAAGAGGGAGAATGATGCACTAGAGAACTATGGGAGGGGAATGAGGATCCTGTTCTACTCTGCTCTATCTGAGATTAGGTTTACAGTCACTGGCACCAATATACCAGAGTTTTTTTTTTCTGGTCGAGGCTATAAGGACCAGATTAAAAGTCCTTACGGCCAGGACGAAGATTCTGGCCGACGGCCAGGATCAAATCTAACCGAAATGAGCCAAGGCACGGGTTATTTAGCTGGAGCGGGTCGTAAAAACTGCTTCAGAACAATGACCCGCGACTGGTTAATACATGAAAAAAAATGCTACAAACTTCAACTCGTGAAGTTCGTTTGCCTGCATGACTGGAAATTCAAATTAGATCATGTCATTCTTCAACAAACAAACTGTTTACTACCTTGGAAATTTTGCTCTGGTAAAACACGATATAAAAAAAACGAACTCAGCTTAAAAAAAACGTTCAGAATCATTGCATTCCAACAAAAAGCATTCTCAGTTCATAAGTTCATTCCAGCATAGCAGCAGATCATGTTATAAGCTCATAGGCTAAAAAGAACGAATTCAGCAGCAGATCATGTCAGTTCATAAGTTCATAGATCCAGCATAGCAACATCAGAATCAGTATCCTGCATAGCAACATCACAATCAGTTCATAAGTTCATTCCAACATCATCAGATCCAGCATAACAACATCATAGTTCATAAGTAAACAAATGTTGAGCAGCAGATTATGCATAAAAACATCAGTTCACAAGTTTTTTTTTAATTCACAAGTTCATTCCAACAATAAAACACATCAGAAACTTCCAAAAGCAACATAAAAACAAGTTCCAAACAGATTTGTAGAACAACAAAACACATCCTTTCATTCCAACAGCAAGCATCATTTCATTCCAACAGCAACAAATGTTACTCAACTACACGACGGAATGTCACATTATCGCACTCCGGCCTAGTAGTTGTTGAAATCCTTCAAAACAACAATAAATAATTTGATTAGCATATATAATCTATGACCTCAATGAAAAGATCGACGCTGTACTTATGTATTGATAAGATCTGGACCTTTTGTTGTGCCCCCTAGATCCACAACTCTGATAAGTTCGAGGTTTCTTTATGGCCTTCTCCAACCTGCTTTTAAATCGTTTACTATCCTTTGACTTTTTTTGTTTGGCTCTTTCAAAGGTTGTGAAAATGAATTTGGTTGGGTACCACTCACACCTTCAGATGTTGGAATCAGTAGAAATTGTTGTTGAATCCATTTTAGCCCATCTTTTAGAACTTTGGTTCTAGACTCATTCACAAGGCCATCATCGCATAACCTAGAAAATTCCTGGAATAAACCATGTCTCTTGGCTTACATAAAAGAACCACTAACTACATTGCCAGCTAAATCATGTTTGATTCAACCCATTTTAGACGACTTTATCCATCTATGCAGCTTGAACTGATCAGGCAACTCATGAACGTTAGATCTGAATAAATAAGCCAACAAGTGCCGACAAGGAATTCCCTTCACCTCATTCCACAACTACATGTGATTTTTTGTGTTACCTTTTCAACCAGAACTTCTCGTACTCTATCCTGTAACTACTGAATCGGCATCACTGTATGTCAGAAATAATTATCATCTTCGCAGGGCTGGCCCTGGGGGGCGGGATGTCCTAGCTGGCCCCCTAGCCAGATGCCCCATTCACGGTGAACAGGCTGGTAACATGCATGTGTCCTACAAGTTCACGGTTGCCCAGGGGCGGATCCAAGAAATGAAAATTGGGGATGCTCATTGAAAAAATCAAATATTCCGACACGATTTGACTAAAAACTATTAAGGATTACTTCATCAATGGGAAAAAGATTTAGAAATTCTCCTTGATAAAATAGCGGGAATCGTGGCAGAATATAAAGCTTTTCATCTGTTATGTATAAACTTTTCAATAGGTCGACAAATTTCGAAAATAAGTGGTTACACAAAAATTATGTTTTTTGCATGACTCCTTATATTGATGATATTTATACCTTTGAAAAGTATTAAAATTTTCAAAATTTAATAATCTAAATATTACTATTCTCTTACAACCATTTGACCACATTTTTGAAAAGTTTGTAAATAAGATATCGAATTTTTTCATGCTTTATGGTCGAAAATTTCTAAAAATGAACGGTCTCTTTCAAATTTAATATGACTGTATAGTCATATAGAATCATGTACCATAATTGTATAAATGAAGGGTCTCTTTTTAATAACCATCCCCAACTCCTAATGAAGACCAAAGAATAAGTCAAGAGTTTGAATGGAAGACAACTTAGCTTTACATATAACTTTAATTGAATCTCACAACTTGTTTTTTGAATCTAACAATTTTTTAACATCCCAAAAAAATAATTTTTTATTTTATTCTATTTCTTTTCTCTTCCATCTTTTTCTTCTTCTTCTTCCTCTTTCTTCCTCCTATATCTATCTGCAGACTGCAACTCAACTTTTTTTCTTTGCAACTCAAACATTCAAACTATGCGGATGCCCCCTGGCCGGCCGGATGCCCTAGCCAACAGTATCATATGGCTTACTGGTGGGTCAACCCTGCATCTTCATATATTCCATCAACCATATAGCGAAAACACTTAAAAACCTCATCCTGAAACTTGAAAAATATAGCCCTTGTATATAATTCCCTCATAGATGCCTCAATAGCAAGTGGTGTCTTCAACACTGGCTTTTCATGAAAATCAACTTGATCCAACATCTGCTCATTGTCTATAAATTTTTCCAATCCCCTCTGAAATCTGGTAATGAAGTCTCATAGTGAATTGTTACGAGACACATACCGCTTAAAGAAAGCATGTATACTTTCTGCCCTTTGACTGCTTGTCATGCCAGCTAAAAATACGTTCCGTGTAAAAGCGGGAACCCATTGAGCTCTAATCTTGTATAAATTGTGTAACCATTCATTATATGTTAAGCCATGTTCCTCTACCACATGAATCCATCGCTCTTCAAATTCTTCAGGAGTTTCTGAGTTCCATATGCATTCTTTGAGATTTTTTTTTGACTTTTTGTATGCTATCGGGCCAATATTTTCAGGAAATTTTATGAGAATATGTCAGCTACAAAACCTGCAAAGGTAGGTATTATTGATTATTAAATACATGAATAAGTAAATACATGTTTAGTAGTAAATTCATGATTATTTAATACATGTGGCATATATCAGGGAGTACAGTAGTAAATGCTTTCGTCATGGCGGTATCTTGATCAGTGATGATCATCTTTGGGGGCCCTGCAGGCATCGCTCCTAACCATTTCTTAAATAGCCACTAAAATGACTCAATCTTCTCGTCACGTAAGAACGCACACCCAAATAATGTACTCTGCCTGTGGTGATTAACACCAATGATAGAAGCAAAGACCAATGATAGGAGCAAAGACCAATGAATATCTATTTGTGTTGAAAGTTGTGTCAAACACAACAACATCACCGAAATAATGGTATGCCTATCTCCAAACAGCAGTTGCCCAAAAATAATATTCCAACCTACCCTCTTCACCTTCCTTTATAGAATATCGAAATTCAGAATTTTTTTTACGCTTGTTCTTCGAAATACTCTTCTACAGTTCAGCATCGTGTCCTTCCATCCTAATCCCGTCATCCCTCCTTGCATTATACAGATGTCGCGGTATAAATCCAACATTCTGTGTTCCACCTGCTTCGACCTGTAAAATGCTCATTTGCTGACATGTTAGAATGTTCGATAGTTGAAGCTGATCAACTAAACTCTTCTTGACACTTGTTATCATTCTATGAGACCTTTACAAGTGAGACTTCGTCGGTGTTGTCATAGAGTAACTATGAGCATCGCCGAACACGTGGATAGAATTTGTATGCAGCAGACAGGGAGTGAAGAGACAAAAAGATATGCAAATCAGATAACGTCACCGGGGATTAACACGTGAAAACTGTCGTGTTAGATTGGTGGTTAATTAGAATCGAACTCATGGGCATTATGTTGTACTATCATTAATACGTATACTAAAACCAACATCCTTAGCATAATCATTGAAAAATTGTTGCACGTCTTCTAAACTGTGAAATATTTATCCTACAGCTAGGATCAATCCCGATCGAACTTGAGGAATATATGATGATGTATCCTCATTACCATCTGAAGTCATACCTGTAAAATTGTGAATGAACATTTCCACGAGTGAGTTCTTTGGAACAAATCAAGAAATGTTCAAATGTTCTAAATCAACTACAAAGTAAGAGAATTTTCTCGTCCTTGGTTTCTAGTTGGATGACTTTTGAATATGGGATGCTATATAGTATTTAGTTTGCAATGATCATTAAACAAGAAAAAATGTGGCAAGTCATCTGCAGGTTTTAAATTCGTAGGAAACCGGAGGATTTACTTATTATTGCATCTTTGAATCTTGATTCAGTTTATGTTTTTTGGTCACTGTGAAGTAAATAGAAGTACAGAATGGAGCAGCTTGCAAAGTAATGTTCAAATGTGCAGCATCAAGAAATCAACTGCGTAGACAACAAGAACCCAACTTTCGAAATCAACTGCATAGACAAGAACCCTAACTTTCGAAATAACCAAAATTGAGGGCAAAAATACATGATTTTTGGTCTATGCCGTAATGCTGTAGAAATGCAGTAACCGTAACAAAATTTAGGGCAAAAAACAGTAACCTCCACAAAATGCAGAACCTTGAGCTGAAGCGGGAGCAGAACCATGAGATGAAGCGAAAATTTAGATGAAGCGAAAATTTAGATGAACCCAGAAACTTGAGATGAAGCCAGAGCAGAAACCTTCAACAAAATCGCGGGACTCGGAACAAATGTGGTAGCGGGTTTTTCCTTGAGATGAAGCCAGAAACTTGAAGCCAGAGAATAAATCTTCAACAAAATTGCGGGACTCGTGGTAGTAGCATTTTCTCCAGTCGCGGGACTTGAGAAAATGTGGTAGCTACGGTTTTTTAAGACCCGCTCTAGTTAAATGACCCATGCTTGGCTTATTTCGGTTAAATTAGATCCTGGTCGTCGGAAATAATTTGACGGTCAGAATCTGCGTTGTAAGGACTTTTAATCTGGTCCTTACAGCTTGGACTGGAAAATTGTGCCAATATACCATACGGATAAAGAGAGTGAGAGGGGAAAAATGTAAATATCCTACAAAAATAGAGTAAAATTTAGTTTCAGCATTTACACTTCCCTTATAACTAGGGATGGGCATTCAGATCGAAATTTTCCAAAATTCTAAATTTTCGGATTCCAAAATTTTGAATTCTCTGTTTAGATCGGTTCGAAATCCATTTTCTATTCCGAATAACAATTCAGAACGGAACGGATTTTAGAATTCGGAATCCGAAATTCTGAATTTAAAAATATTATATTGGGCCCATGCTTTAATTTTAATTTTAAGGATGTTTTGGATTTTGCTTTTAGCCAAATTATTTACTACTTAAGAAAAACAGTGAATTACATTATTCATTCTTCATTGTCATCTCACGGCTAAACCTAATTCTCTCCTCTCCTCTCCTCTCGCTCTGGATCCTTCATCAGATCCACTTTGCTTTGACGTTTCTAAGAAGTTTGTTTAATAATTGCTAATCACTTCCTTTTTTGATTTGAATTCTGTCTCCTAAGGTAAGTCACTCTGATTCTGTAAATGTTTTGCTGATATAAATGTGTGTTGTTTTGGTTCGATGCCAATTGTTGAGTCCAGCTGATGAGTATATTTATTTTTGAATTTTGCTGCTACGAGATAAAATTATTATACCGTAGGTAGTCTATTTCGTTATACAAAAAGGTCTCTTACAAACGAAACTACAATAAGTAGTTTAGTTGCACAAAAACTCTTTTTTTTGTTTTTTAAAATGTACTTTCAAGGTTAAGTTTTTACCTTAAATCGAGGAAATCACAAAACATCCCACTACTTCCCTTTTTCGCGACCCAGAGGCAAATCGGGTACGGGTCTCCTACAACTACAAATATCTTGAATTCTTCTGGTTTCTGCCAATTGCATATGCATAGTTGATCTTGATCTTTACAATTCCACATACCAAAATCTTTAAACGTGAAGAATCTTCACCAAGAAATCGGGCCGATTTTTCTCATCCTTCCATCAAAGATCGATATTAGGTTGTTAAGGTATCCGTGATTCACTCCACCCTTTTTTTTTTCGTTTTTGTTGCCGATTGGGTGAAGCGTAGAGCAATCCAGATTCTTATATCAATTGAATCGGAGTGATTAAAGTGATTGATACTGTTGCAGGGTTTAGGGATTTGCGTGTTGTTTCGTCCCTTCATTATTGACAATCACTTTAGAGGATCAACCATCCACGATGTTTGGGCGAATTTTCGGAAAGCCTAAGCAGGAGACAAATGCGCTGTCAACACTCAGCAAGTTAAATGAGGTCTGATTCTTGATCTTTCAATTGTTTATGAGAATTCTTCATTTATTTTCTTATGCAGTGGTTATCACTTTCGTATTGTCTGAAATTCCTAGATATAGAGGCCAAAGCCTGTTCTCCATTATATGTAGTTGATATCTAACATGAAATATATTTGTCGGTGGCTGACTAAATATGACTATTTATTGCTCGAGTGTTGCTTGCTTTTTCCATTTTCATGGTGTATTTTTTTTTTGAATTAGTAGAATTCAGTTCATAATTGGGGTTTGATTAGTTAGCTCACTAGTTTATCAATCTCTATGAACTTCCACGAAGGATTTATAGCAAGTTTTCTAAGTATATATTCCACCCTGTCATCTTCCAATTTTACGGTTCATTAGTGTATATGTATTCCTTCCTGCCGAATTAGTTCTCTTTCAATATTCTCGATGATCATATATAATATAACTTATTTATCATTGCTATGCTGTCTACCAAGTTGAATGTTTGTTTTTGACATCATTTGCAGACTCTTGAGATGCTAGAGTTGAAAGAGAAAGTTCTCATGAAAAAGGCTGCCACGGAAGTTGAAAGAGCCAAGGAGTTCACAAGAGCTAAAAATAAAAGGGGTATAATTTGTTTGACAAAATACGAAAAGCATCTTACCTATTACAAGCTCTTAAAGAATTAGATTGTTTTGGCATCTGTTGTTTATTCCTTAAAAATATATTGCAAAAAGATTATTTGGTTTTCTTGTCATAAGTTTCCTGCAGATTTTGGATGGTCTTCAAATAGGCAACCTCAGAATCTCATTTCTCTTGGTTTCATGTTTTTTTTCTTTTGGTTTATGCTTCCTCTGACTGTTGTTAGCCACAACATCTAATTGTCTTACCTCCTAACATCTGATGTAAGTTTTCACTCGTATGTGCTTTTTTGCTATAGCAATGAGGCATTGAGTGGTTCACCTTAGCTTTGTATTCTTAACTGAATTTTGCATTCTCAGAATTGGCAAATTTTGGTTGATAACTTTCTAAACAAAGCTCATGTCTCAATCTGTATGTAGCTGCGATACAATGTTTAAAGAGAAAAAGGCTTTATGAACAACAAATTGAACAGCTGGGAAATTTCCAGTTACGAATTCATGACCAGGTCCGCTTTACAAGTACTCAATCATGGTGTGTCTCTCTTGGTTTTTGTTTTCTTTCTCACTTTTGAGATGCATTCTTGCCATGTTTCCAATTTTCTTTGCAGATGATAATGCTGGAGGCCGCAAAAGCTACAACAGATACCGTAGATGCTTTAAGAACCGGAGCATCTGCAATGAAAGCTATGCAGAAGGCGACGTAAGTTTTTTTTGGCTAATCCTTTTGAAATTTCTAGATTTGAAAGCATGCCCATTATTATGTGGCTGGAAAAGGTTTGGCACTTAGCATTTGGCTACAATGGACCCAGTCAATACATAGCAAAAGTTAGATGTGTTGGGTTTTGATTGCACAAACATAATTATTATTGTGAGTAAATAGTAGTTTGAAACTGTTGAGATTCATGGTGATTTATCTCAACTGTCTCCTGTCACCAGTTATCAGCTTCCTGAAGTTAGCTTATATTTCGGCATATATGCAGCAATGAGTTATGATCCCAAGATTGTAGACTCTTGTTCCTCATATTTTCATCTGGTTTCTGCTGATGTAGTAACATTGATGACGTTGACAAGACAATGGATGAGATAAACGAGCAGACTGAGAATATGAAACAAATTCAAGAAGCCCTTGCCGCACCCATTGGCTCAGCAGCTGATTTTGATGAGGTATTGATCCGTCCACTTCTCATTTTATCTATCTTACGAGCAGATTATTTCTCATTTTGTTTCCTTCTCCAGGATGAGTTAGAGGCTGAGCTTGAAGAACTCGAAGGAGCTGAGCTGGAGGAACAGCTTTTGCAACCTGCAACTACGGCTCCGGCTGCTCCTGTTACTCCAGTTAGAGCACCTGCAGGAAAGCAACCAGCAAAGGTTGATGCTTTGCTGGATAATGATGATGAACTTGCTGCATTGCAGAGGGAGATGGCCCTTTAAGGTATTCATTGTGTGTGTATCTATTAGTTACCGGCACGTGTTGTTCGCCTAATAAGACTAACTACCTCTGTTCAAGAAGTAGATCGTCTATGCCGCTTAGGCACCGTCTTAACGCTAGTATGTTGCTCTCGGTCTTGCTCGAATTACTGCTTAGGCCGTTTAAAAGCCCGCCTAGGCGGGTGACTAGGCCGCTTAGGCGCTGAACGGACCCTGAGTCAGGGTCCGCCTAGCGCTTTTTCGAACACTGTCAACTACTACGAAAATTCATAATGTTCTTTAGTGCACGAGTGTTGTGACAGTTTTCTCTTTGCCCCTTTACAGATCCCTGTCCCGATATCCCAGGAGCTGTAAAATTATTTGCTTTACTAATCATATCTGGTGGTAGCGCCATTTTCAGGCCAAGCTCGCGTGCACGCTTGTATTTTCTGGAATAGAAATACTGTATAGATGACATGAAATAATTTATTCTACTTGGATTTGCTGTTGTCTTGGCATTAAATCTTGTGAGTCGTGACATTTAATTAGGCCGTATATTTTTCTCAAAGTAGTATGACTCCACCAGCACTTATTGTTAGGGCGGTAAACGAATAGAGCCGTTCATGAATAAGTTCGAATTCGGCTTGTTTGTTCGGTTCGCAAACCTTAACGAACAGAGCTTAAACACAAAATTATGTTCGTTAAGCTTAACAAATATGCTCGTTCGTTAATCTTACCAAACAAGTCCTGTTTGTTCGTTAACCTTAACAAACGAGCTCGATTTGTTCGTTAACCTTAACAAACAAATATCAAACATGGATTTGATTGTTCGATCTTGGTATGTTAAATAACGTTTTTTTATATGATAATTTTATTTTGTATGATAATTTTATTTTTGTAAATGATGAGATATAAGACCATATCATTAGGTGCCTAAATTTTAAATTGATTTTGATTATGCTTGATACCGTATCAAACAACTCAGTTCAGTTTAAAGTGATTGCAATGTATTCGTACATACACATTTATTTACCTATGAATATGATTGTTTTTGTTTGAATGATCCGTTAAATGATGGTGAAAGTATTAATTGGTCTTTACTTTTCATTATTTTTATTACTCGTTAATGCAGAATGAACTATCTCAAACATGTAAACGAACACATAAACGAGTCTAACATGAATAAATGCAAATCATCCCGTTCACGAGCTTATTCGCAAATGGTTCGTTAAGCTTAGCAAACAAGTTCGGTTCGTTCGTTAAGCTTAACAAACAAGCTCGGGTCGTTCGTTAACCTTAACAAACAAAGCTTGAACATGACCTGTTCGTTCGAGCTCGGTTCGTTTATAGCACTACCTATGTGTATGGGTCTCTATCGTGCTTAAATCATCTCATCATGCTAAGGTCCTGTTTGCAAGTTCTTTTGAAAAGTAGTTTTTGGCTTTTCAATTGCAGAATCCTTTTTAGATTGTTTGCGATTTTGATTTTTGGCGATAGATTAGCGGTGGAAAAGCCATCGAATTTCCAAAAGTCAAAAACTCCCTTAAGTAGCAAAATACAAATTTTGGAGGCTTAAGGTGGTGATAATTTTGTAATTATTTAAAAATTTATTTTAAGATAATTTTGTATATATACAAATTGATAATCTCGTATTATATTCATTTTATCGCACTATTTTTTTAACTTTTGGCGCACTAAAATTTTCATTGCAAATACTTTATAACTTCCTTATAAAAAGTATATTTTTTAAAAAATCCCATTAAAAGTCCAAAATAATTTTTTAGTAGAACTTACAAATATAACCTAAAACAAATTAAGTACTCCGAAACGTTAGCAAAAGTCTTGGTATTTTGTTAACATGCATCATTATTAGGGATAACAATGCTTTGCTAATAAAAATATAAAAAAATTATTAGGAATGATAATGTGGTGGGTTTGTTAGTGGTGTCAAGGATCCACCCCGCAATATCTAGGGTGAACTCCTGTGTCAGAAAATATAATCGGTACTAGTATTCCTCGCATTGGTCCAGTTCAGGTACCCACAAATTATACTCCCATTTAGAGGTCACCAAACGGGCGTGACGGGCTGACCCGCCCTGTTTTATACAGGTTGGCGGGCTGGATTTTGAAACCCAGCCTACCTGTTTTATAAATGTGGG
>JAOYMZ010016866.1:0-19370 GCA_025802335.1 Pinguicula primuliflora
AATACAATATATATAATTTCATAGCATTCTTTATTCCATCAACTAAGTGGAATCCTTATGAAATATATATATTTTTCCAACAAAATATGAGGCTGAGGAATTACTCTTTGGTCTTGAAACATTGTTCAACTCGATTGATAATTTTTTTTTATTAAAACTGTCCTTTGGTCTTGAACGGGGTTACATGTTAAAAATAAATGGGCTTTTTAGGCCCTTAAGGTTCATACAAAATTATGACCCTAGCGTTTATGAATGTCGTAACAGTCCTACGACGAATAAATTTATTATTACAGGCCCAAATGTAAGTGTTCAAATCTAGAGTTTTTTGTGTTATTTGCACTTCTTCTGAGTGTTGTGCCTGCAAAAATATTTGCAATGAATCCTGTATAACCTGAGATTTTACCTCAAGATGGTTTCGTTGTGAGCTTGTTCCTTGAGTAGCAATTGTTCTGATAAAGCTTGTATGCATTTTGCTTGCTCTTTTTGCTGAGTAGTTCAGACTTTGCTTCCTTATTTTTGCAGCTTGTATTCTTTGCTTCTGTCCTTATTTTATGCATTTTGATTGATAGTTACTTTACGTAACCGAGGATAGCTCATAAATAATTCAGTCAAAATGGAACATGATGGAATCCTGTGAAGAACGGGATTTGGTAAGGAATTGTAGAATCCGACTTAGATAGGGTAGGTCATGGAAGTAAGACCAGGGAAGTTTATTCAGTGTTAAAATTATTAAGTTTTGATCTCATCTCTTAATCTCAACCACTAGATTTGAGTAAATCAAATGGCTAAAAAAAGTAGGCTAAATTTCTGTATTTATAGTAAGCCAAACAACCTCCCCAATCCCCATGTAACTATATTATGTTGATAATTTGACAAATGAATCATTTACTATGTTCTTAAATTGTGTAATGAGGTTATTTTTGAAATTTGAAATTCTCCCGGGCACAACTCCCGAGATCGTTTCAGTTTCGCCGGAAAATGGAAGTTGCCGGAGTTTCTCGCCGTCAACAATGGCGGAATCCTGGTAGCTTCCCGTTCTAAGCTATCCATCCGTCCTCAGAAGTGCGTTAGATACTCTGGGGAATCCGCTAACACAAGTTCTTAGAGCCTGCTTAGGAAGAACACTCTGCTGAAACTCCACTCTTCACCAAAAACCAATCCCCTTCTGTCTACGATCAATCTTAGTTTTAAGCCGAAGCCCCCAACATGGTTGTCATTTCCCAGCGATCGACCCAGCTCCCTGTGGAGCATAGAATGGGAAAAGCCATAGTTAACATAGATGAACCATTTAGGCATTTCCATAATAATCCAAACCCTAAGAGTTCGAATAGTGGCATGGAAAAGTATCGAGGAAACAAAGGTAATGTGTTTGACCGTCTTGGCCAGGAAGGAGGAGGGGACAAGGAAAGCGTGTTCAACAGACTTGGACACGAACATGGAGAAACTGAGTTCACAGCCCAGAATCGTGATGGAACAAAGGGGAAGGAAGGACAGGTTCTCACCTTCTACTTAACAAGCTTTCCCAAGGGAGAAGGACAGAAAGATCTTGTTAAGCTACTGCGAATGCAAGGTAATATGATATCGTTTACGGTGGCAAGGAAACTGTCTATTTTGGGGTTGGCATTTGGATTTGTACGATATAAAGATGAAGGCAATGAGAAAAGTCTACTGGAAAGGTTAAATGTCATCTGGGTTGGAATGTACAAACTTAGAGCAAACATTGCGAGATATGGAAAGAGCGTTCGAAATTCAGGCAGCGACTTCAATGTAAAGAAAAGATATTCAGCTCAAAAAAATGTTCACAGCTCTGAAAAGGTTTACAAAGAGGTTCTGGCTCCCAAAGCTATCAAAATCAACACTGATTTGGCGTCGTCAAGCAAATCGCCACTTGAATCCGAGGCTGCAATAAATAAGAAAGTTGAAGTGTTAGAGGTGAGAACTCACAAAAAGAATGTTTTGTTCCCAAGGAATATAACTGATCTCAAATTCAAAACTGTTGCTGCGGACTCCATCTGGTTGAAACATAGTCGGGTATGTAAATTGAAGGATGGTGTATCACGGAGAGAACTCACTAGGAATCTGGAGAAAGGTGGATACAAGAAACTTAAGGTTAGCTGGATTGGTGCTGAAAAGGTGTTGATCTGGACAGATGATAAGGCTGAACTTGAGGCATTAATGGGAAGTGATCTGGAGTGGCTGAAATGATGGGTAATCAATGCTGAGGAATGGTTTACTCAACCACCTAACCGAGAGATAAACAGGTGGATAAAAATATATGGTATCCCTATTGCATGCTGGACCACCCAGATCTTGGAAGGAATTGGGACAAAATTTGGAAAAGTGGTGGAAATAGATGTTGTTACTACAGACAGGAGTTATCTAGAAGCGGCACAGTTATGCATACAGACTGGAATACATACGGTTGTAGATGGATCAATGTGGGTGGAAATAGATGGAAATGAATATGAGATAAGGATCTGTGAAGTGAATAAACTAAAATTTGAAGACAAGGAGGAGGATGGAAATATGATCAGAGAGTTGGACAATTTATCAGTGAGTAGTTCTGAAGGCGATGAATATTCTGCGTTTAGAGGGGGTGTCGATGTGGACTTGTCTGATGAAGAAGGTATTAACATAGATGACAGAAGGTATGCTCCTACTGGGAATGAGTTTGCATACTGGTACAGTAAGGATGAGGAAAAAAGAGGGACAGGAAAAAGTCTGAATGGGCAGAATGAAGCCACACAGGGTCAAATCACACAAATAATTGAACCTACTGTTGAGAAAGAAAGTCTAAGCTGTGACAAAGAAAGTCCAATTCCGAATGGTAAATTTTGGGAGCCTGATGCTTATGACTGGTGGCCATCCCTGGAAGGAGATAAAGTTCATGAGGGTGACATGACTGAAGAGGGAAACAAAAATAAAATGGAAAACAATGCTGCTGGTCTGTCTAATGGTGCACAAAATCATATTGGGAACGACACAGGAAAGATCCAATGTGAATATATGGATGATCTTATTTTGATTGAGCAATACTGTCATGAAATAGAAGAGCTGGTCAGAGAATGCCATGAAAAGGAACAAGATAACACAGGGCATGCTGGTATGGATGAAATGGGACCTCCAATGTCAGAGAAGGAAACCATAATGGATCAGAGACTTAACAGGGGCAAGAAAATCCATAAAGACAAAATCAAGCACCAAAGGGAATCAGTAAAGAACAAGCAAATTGAGAGCCCTGTGTCTCGGAAAGGCAGAACTGAGAGAAAGAGAACAAGGCAGAAAAAACTCAACGAGTCCTTAAGGTTGGAATGGGAAGCTAATATGGACAGGGTAAGCGCTGAAAGTAAAACTCAAATCAATGGATCTAACCTGTCTAACTCCATAACGGACAACAGCATTATGGTATCCAACTCCAGGAACCTCAGAAATGAGGCAACATCTGCATTAAAATCAGCAAAGAAACTGGGGTTAGTAATGTCAGAAGATGATGATCAAATGGTGAAGAAACTAGTGGAAATGGAAATAAGAGACATAAGCAAGCATTCCACAGCTACTCTGAGAAAGGATTTGAAAACGAAAAAGAAAAATAACAACAATGCAGCTTCTCACTCTTAATGCACGTGGAATTGGGGATAGGAGCAGGGGAAGGAGGATCAAGGATCTTGTAAGGAGAAACAAGATTGATTTCATTAGCATTCAAGAAACAAAGAAAGATTACATAGACAGAAGATTAGCAGCCAGTTTATGGGCAGATGATGAGTTTGACTGGGCGTATTCTGGTTCACATGGTCGATCTGGGGGCCTATTGTGCATATGGAATAAACAAAAATTTCTAAAACAGTGTCTGTGGGGTGGGGAAGGATTCCTTGGAATTTCAGGGACATGGAATGGTGAAGTTGAGCTAAGCCATATGATTAATGTTTATGGACCCGCGGAATTGGGAGAGAAAAAGGCACAATGGTCAGAAATAAGTGCTTGTTTGTCTAACAAAATGGAGGACAAATGTTGTATGATGGGTGATTTTAATGTTGTAGTCAAAACATCAGAAAGAAAAGGAATAGGAAGGAACACAGCTACAGCAGAAATCAATGCTTTCGGAGAGTTCATCAATGTACTTCAATTGTGTGATCTACCAATGACAAAAAGGAAGTATACCTGGTATTTATCATCATTACAAGCTATGAGTAGGCTTGACAGATTTCTGGTTAATGAAAAATGGATGGGGACAGAAGTTTGGATCCAAACTGGACTAGAAAGAAACATAGCTGATCATTGTCCAGTCAAACTTGGAGTGGAGAACAAAAACTGGGGCCCAAAGAGCATGAAGGTCATGGATTGTTGGTTGGAGCTGCAAGAGTACAAAGAGATGGTAGAGTTTGCATGGAATAACAATCAGGTGGAGGGCTATAAAGGTCATATCTTAAAGGAAAAGGTCAGAAAGGAGATAAATCAATGGAGTAAACTCAAAAAGGAGGTAGAAAAATCAGAATTGGAAATCTCAAGACAAAAGATGGATGAATATGAACAAAAGGCTGCGGATAGTGTGAATACATCAACTGATATTTTGGAAATCATGGAAGTCAGACAAGAAATCAAATCACTGGAAATTCAGGAAGACAGTATCATCAGACAAAAATCCAGAGATAAATGGGTGAGATATGGGGATGCCAACACAGCATATTATCACAGGATTGTCCAGTCAAGGAACAAGATGAATACAATTCATGGAATAATGAATAATGGACTGTGGGTTGATGAAGTGAGAGAAGTTAAGAAAAGCTTTATGGAACACTTTAGGGCAAGACTCACTGAAACTAACACTTCAAGGCCAGTGTTACAGGCTGCTATGGTAAACAGGCTATCTGAGGCCTCAAGTCAAAGTCTGGTGGAAGGATTTACAGAAATGGAAATGAAGTGTGCAGTTAACAATTGTGGAAGCAACAAAAGCCCTGGTCCAGATGGCCTAAATTTTGGATTTGTGAAAAAATTCCTACCACTGATGCAAAGTGACATAATGGCTATGTTGAATGAATTTTATGACAGTTGCAGAATTGTAAAAGGAGGGAATGTCTCTAGTATCTTTCTGATGGCAAAAAAGACATGTCCTCAAAATATGGAAGACTACAGGCCTATAACCTTGGTCAACTCGATGTACAAAATTCTGTCAAAAATCTTGGCTGGGAGATTAAGCAAAATTCTACCTGAAGTAATATCTCATCAACAGACAGCCTATATTGGACATAGACAAATTGTAGATGGGGTGCTGATTGCAAATGAGACAATCTTGGAAATGAGGCAAACAAAGCAGCCAACTATAATTCTGAAACTTGATTTTGAGAAGGCCTATGACTCTGTGAACTGGAAATTCTTAGACTGGATGGCAACAGAAATTGGTATTCCTGAAAGGTTCAGAAAATGGATTAAGGCTTGTCTACATTCTGCTGCAAGCACTGTTCTCATAAATGGAAGTCACACGGATATGTTCTATCCTACTAGGGGACTTAGACAAGGTGACCCGATTTCCCCATTCCTGTTTTTAATTGTGGCTGAAGGACTATCTGCCTTGATCAAAAGTGGGATAAACCTAAATCTTATTGATCCTATTGTGATTGGAAAGGATAAGGTGCCTATCTCTCATTTACAATTTGCGGATGACACTATCTTATTTGGGTCTGCCTCATGGAAAAACATTAGAGGGTATAAAGTAATTCTAAGGAGCTTTGAAATGTTGTCTGGGTTGAAGATTAATTTTGAAAAAAGCAGTTTGATAGGGCTAAACATCTCTGAGGAAGTAACAAGAGGTATGGCTGAAGTTTTAAACTGTGGAATGGGAAAGCTGCCATTTCAGTACCTAGGGCTTCCGGTTGGTGCAAATCCTAGACAAAGCTCTACATGGAAACCAATGATTGAAAAAATACATAAGAGGCTGACAAGGTGGGAAAACAAATCTCTTTCTGTAGGAGGCAAGGCTGTGCTCATTAACTCGGTTTTATCTGCGATTCCATGCTACTATTTGTCCTATCTAAGGGCTCTTAGGTCTGTCTTAAACCTGTTAGAAACACTCTTTTGGAATTTCTTTTGGGGTGACACCCAAGATAAGAAAAAGATACATTGGGTGGCTTGGAACAAAATCTGTCTTCTTAAAGACAGAGGAGGTTTGGGAATCAAAAACTTAAATGCCTTTAATAAATCCTTACTTGGTAAATGGGGAGCAAGGCTTCTTTTGCAGGAAAATTCCTTATGGTGTCAGGTGCTGAAATCTAAATACGCTGCTGAAGGAAGACTGCAGATAGGACAACTAAAGACTCTATTCAACTCTGGTACTCAATCAATCACACAAAGAGGAAGGAGAAGAGGGCCAAGGTCTCATTCCTACTGGTGGAAAGATCTGCAGATTATACTACAAGAAGACTGGTTCACTCATCAATGGGAACTGAGGGTAAGAAATGGACAATCGATCTACTTCTGGATGGATTCATGGGCCTCTAATCAACCTATAGCTGAAATGTTTCCAAGACTCTACAGAAAAGCAAAAACTAAAGGATATTTGATTGCTCAGCATGGAGAATGGATTGATAGCTGCTGGAACTACACATGGGAATGGAAAAGAGATCTAGACACCCTAGAGCTCACTGATCTATACAATCTACAAATCTTGCTATCTAATACTACATTGCAGGAAAACACAAGGGATCTATGGTTTCATAAATCTGGACAGCAAGGATATTACACAGCTCAAGATGCATATGTAGCAGTGATCAAAAATCAACCAGAAGCATTTTGTCAGGAAAAAATTATTGATCTACAAGCTGTGTGGAATGAATTCGTACCTGCAAAAGTCTCTGTACATGTATGGAGAATGAAGCTGGACAGGTTACCAACTAAACAGAATCTACACTGCAAAAACATCATACTTGATCAGCAATTGGCAAAATGTGGTCTATGTCTGGAGCAGTTAGAAACAAGCGAGCATATATTTGTGGAATGTGTGAAGAACTGTGAAATTTGGAAGAGTATTCTACAATGGTTACAAGTACCTACAGCTTCAACGAAAGGGCCAACGGAACAAGAATTTGCTGCTCTGAAGCCTTCTGGCATCCGAGCAAATGTTTGGAAACCGATTTGGATGGCAACAATCTGGCAAATCTGGCATAGAAGAAATCAAAATCAATTCTCGGGTGAAATTCAGCAAGGTCTGGATGTGATTCACACAATTCAATTTCAACTATGGTTTTGGTATAAAGCGAAGACGAAGAAAAAAAACACAATGTTCGTGCCTGTGGAATTCTGGATCAATGATCCTATCACCATTCTGCAAAGCATTGGATGAAAACGGCCGAAGAAGAAAGAAATCGATGAGATGCGTTTCACGGCGGAGTTTTAGGGCAAGATGTTGAAGCTTTGCTTTCAACGGGCAGATGATGCGTCTGTATTTGTGTAAATATGTATTTACAAAAGTTTTTAATAAAATAAATTTTCAATTGTCAAAAAAAAAAAAAAATCGAATGTAAACTGGATCCAAATTCATAGGCAGAAGACCGAGTCCTTATATTTGAATCTTGTCTTGATACACATCAGATGAAGTCGCATGTGTGAATTCTAATCCACATACAAGTGATGTAAAACCTAATTTAAAAACAGCAATTCTTTGTTACCCAAAAACATACATAAGAATTGAAGTTTCACACAGCATACTGCATACGTTTTCTAAGTTTATGATATTATGTGCCCCCAATTCTCAAGCAACACAACTTGTAAACGTTGACATAAAATTCTATTCAATATTTTTCGTCGGATGCCTAACTTTAGATCAAACTTGGACCATACGTACCGAAGACCACTCCACTAACTAGCCATTTACAATTCTATAAATAGAGCATGAAGATGCATGAAGCCTAAACAAACTTCTGATTCATGCAAAGACGAACCTGAGATCCCTTAACCCCTGAATCCATGAAGTGCCTTCAAATTATCATCTTCTTGGTTATTGTTATTCCCATCATGGCTGTTGCTATCCCGGTAGACTCGACCGACGGGAAATCGTTTTACCCAGGGGATGAAAATTTACATGATGAAGATTCCACCGATGTGAACTCGTTCATCGTCGAGGATGAAGATTTCCCGATAGTTGTTGCGGAATCCGCATCACTTCGTGGTGCAGGCCGTTTCCTTGCACAGAAAACCCGCACTGCCACGACGTGCAACAACTATCCTAGAGTTTGTCGTGCTAGGGGAAGCCCTGGTCCGGATTGCTGCAAGAAGGCATGTGTTGATGTTGATGTAGATAGATCAAACTGTGGGAGATGCGGCAACAAGTGCAAGCATTTGGAGATATGTTGCAAGGGGAAATGCGTGAATTCTTTTGTGGATAAGAAGAATTGTGGAGGCTGCAAAAAGAAATGCAAGAAAGGGGATAAATGTTCGTATGGCATGTGTACCTATGCTTGACAACTTTGATCGTGTAATTGATGTGGACTGTGGAGAATTGTTTTTTTGGGTAGGTTGTGGAGAATTGTTTGATTTGTAATTTAATTCATCTGGATTCATTGTCTAGACTTTTATTTGTTACATATAAAAGACGGGCAATGCAATATTAATTTTCGATTTTCTATTAGTTCAAATTATCATTATTGTTATCCTCCATTTTAATTTCGCATATTGCCACTGTTATTGAAATCGGTTATAACATTGAAAAGTCAATGCACAGGAGACAAAAATCCCCATGCCCTAATTATGTACTAATTTTCCATACCCTAATTATGTACTAATTAACCCAACAAAAAAAAAAGTGAAACGAAAATACTAGCCATGAATCGTCAGAACTCCGTCGAATCATGAGTCTTTTGGTCTCCTATATATAAATTTTCTAACAATATGATCAATTGATAATTGACGATTACAGTGTTCAGAATTAAAATAAAGGATAACAACATTGGTGTTTGAGCTAGTCATATAGATTACACCATAATTTAGAGGGGCATGGTATACAGAAACCACTTAACGAAAAATACAGCACTAATTTTTTTATTATTTGATTTTGTCTTGAGATTTGTTGTAACACGAGAAATAAATTTAAAACTACAATTTGTTGACATGGGTCACTGTTCCTCTAAATGGTAGTTTTTGTATTTTGGATATTCTTTTCTCGGGTGAAATGTCATTTATCCTTTATATTATATATATTGATCAAATTTATATTCTTATACTTTTAAAAGAATTAATTTATCCCCTTAGACTTTCATAAAAAGACTTTCTACCTATAAATATTTTTTATCTCATTATTTTTTTACTAATAACCAAATTACCCTTTATTTTTCATAATGATCTTTTACGTAAACCTGAGATAAAAAATAATTGAAACTACTTTCTCTCTGTTAATGGGATGGGATCCAAGAGATCGGTGGATGTTTGGCGATCCCTAGTTGAATAGCTTTCTCTTGTGCTATTTATTAAGCTGTTCACGAGGGATGGATGGAACGTTCGGGTGTGTTTATTAAGCTTTGTTGTACACGGATGGGTGGAGCTTTCCAGTCGGAAATTAAGAATATTTCAACAAAGCCTAATAAACCCACCTCGCGTTGTCTGATGAAATTGAGAATACTAAACTTTTCGGTGGGTTTATCAAGGATATTTCCAGTGGGTTTATCATCTCCGCCGTGAACCGTCTCCAGCTAACCAATAGTCCGAAACCCTTTTGACATTGCCGGAAGGATCGAGCAGTAACAAATCAAGAGTCAGAAATCAATGGTGAACTCATTTCTCAACGGACAAAAGTTGCAAAGCAATGGTGAATTCCTTGCTGGTGTCATCTCTTGCCGGCGTCCATTCCGATAAGTAGGTGAGAACTCCATCGTGAATTTGATGAGCCCGCGTGGAGGGTCTTTTGATCATTAGTAAAAAATAATAAGATGAAAGTATTTATGGGGTGGAGGATCTTTTTATGAAAGTATAAGGGGTAAATTGATTCTTTTAAAAGTACATGGGTGCAAGTTAATCAATATGTATAGTATAAGGGGGTAAATGACCTTTAACTCTCTTTTCTCTTTCCTCGTATATATCATCATAGACACCTCCGGAATGAGGATTTTTTTTAGACAGGCAAAATTAAATTTTATAACAAAAGCAAATATGTACAATGTATTTACATAGTGTTCATTGGGCTTTTCCTTTCAGACCCAATAAACTTTCGTAGACTTCTCATTCGGTCATCGGGAAGAAGACACTGAAAGAGGAGAAAACTGGGCAGAACAGAGTTCCGGCCAAGAACACTCCGGATTAGCTTGTGCTGCTGAAATCAAGTTGAAGTACTTGCTGTGGGTATCTCTCCCAATCCAGGTAAGTGAATCCATTATCTTGCCTCTGAATTTCAGGATTTCGTATGTTTATCGCTTGATGTTCTCCACGATGTCGTCTGGGGTTGCAGATTTGTCGTCGAATATCCGACGGTTTCTTGCTGTCCAAATCTGCCATATGGTTGATATCCAGATGGTATTCCAGAGTTTCCTGTCTCTCTGTGGCACTAATATCGTGTGCTGCATAAAGTTTGGCCAGGGATCAAGATGTTGGATTAGGCGATTTCCTCCAATCCAGGTATACAGTGTTTGCCAAATCAAGTTCGTCTCTGGACATTGACAGAACAAGTGTCCTACAGATTCGTTGGCCAGCCAACATTGCTTACATTCCAGGTCATTTAATTGGACTCCTCTGATACTTAGATTATCCAATGTAGGTATTTTATCTTGCAGCATCCTCCAAGAAAAAGCAGTTTCCTTCAGGGGAGATAAGGCATTCCAAAGCAAAGATAGGTGTGCATTTGTTGTGTCTATCTGTCCGGAGGTATATCTTGCTTCCTTGTATGCAGATTTTACTGTGTAACTGCCTGAGTGGTCCATTTTCCATTGCCACTGAACCATTTCATCCACTGTTAGTATATGTGTTGCAACATATTCTTGCAAGTCAGTGCTTAAATTCTCTTCTCTTTGGGTTAGGCTGCGATTCCATTGCCATAACAATGATATCTCTCCGCTAGCAACATATTGTTTATGAGCTATCAGTCTGAACTTGTCATCGGCTATAAAATAGAGTGTGGGGAATAGATCACATAACCGGAATTCATAACACCATTTATCTTCCGAAAAATACGTGTCTTGGCCGTCCCCTCCGGAATGAGGATTATAAGGTGGTCCGAGGAGCACCCCCAACCTACAAACCCACACTCACTCATATCACGCACAACAACCTCACAAACCAGCCTTACAACTACACCACCAATTAGGAATGGGTAGTAGCCAAGCCCTCGATAGTGCCTCTCTTTCCTGGTGGCCAACCCCTTTGGCGAGGGGGTCAGACAAGGGAAAGCCTTAGATCCAGTAGACAACCCAACTAGGTCCATCCACGCAGACATCCAAAACCTGGTAGCTGAAAGTAGAGATATGGCATAGCTAGGTCAGAAGAGAATTAACGTGCATGAAAGATTGAGTCCAAGAATTGAAGAAGAGAATGAGGAGGTGGAATTTTACCTGACAAATTTCCCCTGGAATTGCAACCCACAAGAACTAGAAAACATCCTGAAGCGACAAGGTGAGATGCTCAAATTCACAATTGCAAGAAAGCTATCGCAGTTTGGGCAGCAATTTGGATTTCTGACCTACAAAAGATGGGAGAAAACAAAGACAATGTTGATGAAGTAGAACAACATTTGGCTAGGAACATTCAAACTACATGCTAATGTGGCTAAATATTCCAAGTTGAGAATGACGAAGACTAGAAAGCCACAAAAGAAAAATCACACCATTACAAATGATGTCTTCCACACATCCACCAGTTATAAAGACATCCAATTACCCTTCTCATGTTGGACAACAGAAGTACTTGAAGGGGTTAGATCAAAATTTGGCAAGGTGATGAAAATAGACCCTGTCACATTGGAAAGAACTTATCTAGAAGCAACCCAATTACAAATCCAAACGGCTTTACACAGACCAATAAATGGCAGGCTATGGATCTCAATTGATGGCCGTGATTATGAGATAAGCATTGTCGAAGTGGGGGAAGGTAGATTCCAGGAACACTTTCAACACATTGGACAGACTGAGTTGGAAAGAAGCGAGACTAATACTTCAGAGGATGATAAGTTCACATCTTATGAAGATATTGACACTGTTCAGGATTAGTTAGAGACAGATGTTGTGACATAAAAAAGCCCAATGAAGAGGGGAACTGTTAAAAAAGAGGGAAAAGGGAAAGTGATGATACACAAAGAAGATATACTGGATGCACTATTGAAAAATATATCACCACTGGCACATAAAATAGTGATCCTTAGCCAACATTCAGAGACTGAACCTGATGACTCAGAGAATGAGGACACCAACTATCGACTAGAAGAGCCTACGAATCCAAATGAAGACATAACTATCCTTGAAAGATTTTGGAATCCACAAAGAATTACCTGGTGGCCTTTCAATAAAAACTCAGACCTACAGGAAGTGTGGCTGAAAATGAGCATTCAACAAAAGATGTGGAATCAACAAGCTCCCAGATGAATGAGTACCCACAGAAATTGAACAACAAGTGGCAGAATGGAAAGTTGACCCGTGTAAGATGATAATTCATATTCAAAGGAAGAATTTGATGCAAAAGGGGAGAGTGTACCTGAAACCCTAGAAGTTGACGGAATGGGGAAAATGGTCTCGCCTATCCATCCACAAAAAAGAGAGACACTGGAGAAATCATCTAATCAAAGGTGACTACCTAGAAAATGTAAAATACAAATTAGTCCGAACAGCCAAGGAACACAAGAGAACAAAACAGAAGGAAAAAATGATCAACTGCATAAAGAATGGATTGAGGAGATGAAGATAAATAAAGAGCCCTACACAAATATAACAGAGGATCAGGATGCAAAAATTACAAGTGGTTTGGAAAACTCACTGATAGACAGCAACATAATGAATTTTTTTCGGGTGCCGAATTTTACCATATAGTGTCGAAATCTATTATTGGCCGGATCTGTGCTTCAACGGCCGAAATCATTTCATTTAAATTTTAAGTGAAATGATCTCGGCCGTTGAAGCACAGATCCAACGGCCAATAATAGATTTCGGCAAGTTCGGCACCGTAGATTCGGTACCGGAAAAAATTCCTGCATTATTACTGCTAGTCATTAAAACCATTTGTTTCCCAACAAGCTTAAAAAAAATTATAATGGAATTCGGACCTAATTTCCCACTTTTATCGTGAACTCGGACGGTTCCATTCGTCCAACCCACTGAGATTCACGCAGATTGCACTATCCTTCCGGTGGAACGTAAGTCCTCGGCCGTGAATGGCGGAGGAGAGCGGTAACAAATGGGTTCGGACGGTGACAGCGCAGACGCCGACGAATATTGCAGTCATAAAGTACTGGGGGAAGAGGGACGAACACTCGATTCTTCCGATCAATGATAGCATAAGCGTGACTCTAGACCCAGACCATCTCTGCACCACCACATCCGTAGCCGTCAGCCCCGCCTTCACACATGATCGCATGTGGCTAAACGGAAAGGTAATCACCGAAGTCTTGCGGTGATGGTGCAAGACTCCTCTTTTTTGGTTTCCATTTGTGTTCAACAAACGAGTGTAATTTGAAGATTCATGCTTAGAAAAAATTAATTTGTTTTTCTTCCAGAATTTGTTCTGTAATTTCGATTTTTTAAAATTAAACTTTACTCGAATCAAAAAGGTCACATTTTGATGTTTATTATGCTATACTCCGAGCTGGATGTGCTCCGTTGGAGGTTCAGATTTTTTATTGTTATCATTGAGATTTCAGAAACGACATTGTTCAGCTGTGCAGATTCTGACTTTTGTTGTGTATGTACGGTAGTGCAGGAAGTGTCTCTTTCTGGAGATAGATACCAGAATTGCTTAAGAGAACTTCGCGCGCGTGCTAGTGATTTCGAGGATGCGGAGAAGGGTATTAAGATCTCGAAGGAGGACTGGGAGAAGCTGCGTCTGCATATTGTATCCTTTAACAATTTCCCTACTGCTGCTGGTTTGGCATCATCAGCTGCCGGTTTGGCATGCCTCGGTACTATGATCACAACATAGATAATTTCAAAGAGAAAACAATGACTCTAGACAAACTTTTGTTAACCATAATGAACTGCAAGCTTGATTTAATTTGATTCGAAAAGTATGTTTGCTTTGCCTGTACTATAATAATTTAACTATTTTTTCTCTTACAGTTTTTTCCGTAGCTAAGCTGATGAATGTGAAAGAGGATCACAGCAGATTATCTGCTATTGCAAGGTGATTTAATCTCTTTATCTACTTTGAGTTGTATTCAGTACCATCAGATATGTAGGTGTTATAGCATATAGCCTATAGGTAATGCCAAGGCATAAGCTGCTAATCATGTACTTTTCTGTTCTGTAATTTGTACTTTGCACGAGAGTTTGGTACGTGTTCTTGATCTTTTACCTGAAGATCCCACGACTGTGACTTCAAATTAAATAGTTTCTCTACTTATTTATATCAGACAAGGTTCTGGAAGTGCCTGCCGTAGCCTGTATGGTGGGTTTGTGAAGTGGATCATGGGGAAGGTATTTAGCTTCTAAGATTCCTCGGCATTAGTCTACAAGTGTTGGAACTTTTCTAATTTATTCTTCCTGCATGAATGAAGGAAAAAGATGGTAATGACAGCGTTGCTGTTCAACTTGTGGATGAAAATCACTGGGAGGATCTTGTTATTATCATTGCAGTGGTATGCTTTTTCAATATTAGAGCGATGACCAATTTATGTTGGTCTTTAGACGGACTAAACTCAGAGTAGTGATTCTTCTGTAATTTCAGGTAAGCTCAAGACAGAAGGAAACAAGTAGTACATCCGGTATGCGTGAGAGTGTTGAAACCAGTGCACTTCTAAAGCACAGAGCACAGGTATATTCTAGTCTGTGATATTTTTTTTGAGCATTTGCATATCTTCAACCCTTTTCTAGATGCTAGAAATAGTGTCATTTTTTTTTAGTGTCATTTGATAATCTCACTTCGTTTGCCGGTGCTTTTCTTGGCTGGCTATCTCATTTGAAATGATGCTTAGAACCTCACCTCTGATTCATATACTAAAATATGGCAGGAAGTAGTACCAAAACGAATTATACAGATGGAGGAAGCAATTAAAACCCGTGATTTTCCATCTTTTGCTCGTTTGACATGTGCAGACAGTAACCAGTTCCATGCCGTCTGCCTGGATACCTCGCCCCCTATATTCTACATGAATGACACTTCTCATAGGTGAGTAACTTTCTTCCATTAAAAGTTTCGTAAACGTAGTCTATGCTGATGTACAACTTATCTCATGAAGGTGCTAATATTTTCAGGATAATCAGCACTGTTGAGAAATGGAATCGTCATGAAGGAGCACCTCAGGTTCTTTTCGCAAATGTCCCATGGTCATGGTTGGTCAATAACGAATCATCAAGGCATGTGACTAATTGCAAGATACTTGGCAGGTGGCGTATACCTTTGATGCGGGACCAAATGCAGTTTTGATTTCTCATAACAGAAAGGCTGCTGTGAGTCTGATACAGAGGTTGCTCTTCTACTTCCCCCCATCCGATTCTGACTTGAATAGGTACAGTACTTATGAGAGATCAGTGTTTCAAACAATCTGTCACTTGCGTTTACTGTAAAGTGAGACCTCTATAAGCTAGTTATTTGCAGGTATGTTATAGGCGACAAGACAATATTAAAAGATGCCGGCATTAATGACGTAAAGGATATCGAAGTTTTGGCTCCACCTCCAGAAACTAAGGATAATAATCCAATAAGATATAAAGGAGAAGTTAGTTACTTTATCTGCACAAGACCAGGGAGAGGACCTGTGGTGCTGGCTGGTGAAAATCTCTCACTTATCAACCCTACCACTGGCCTGCCAAAATGAAGAAGGCCGGCAGAGCTTTTGGTTAAAGTGCTGGTTTTGTTACCTGTGTCATCGTTCAGTTCTTAGAACATAACTATTGTTCTTCTGCTTTGGCATTGAACTTGTTGGTTCAAGAAGTTTTCTGTCTATTCTTTTGGAAATGTCATTACATTATAGACGGCAAGACTTTGTGAAAGGAATGAAATCAAGATAAATAACTATTACAATTACGATTACGATTATATTTCCATATAAAAATAAAGTTATTGTAGAGTTCACCTGCAATTAAAATTACGATTATATTTCCATATAAATAAAGTTATTGTAGAGTTTACCTGGATCATTTTTTTGATGGGTTATTACAAGAAATGTGTAGGGTTATTACACAATTTTGTAGAATATTATCCAAATTTATATATGGAGAAAATGTTTGGGCCAACTTCAGCAAAAATCCTTCAAACGGACGAAATTTTACATACGAAAATCATACTAAACGCATGTGGGCGGACATAATAGGCACATTCAAAAGTGTTGAACATACCATGGGCAAATTATGCTGCACCACATGAATTTTTTAGACTTTTTGTATGTAATTTTCGTGTTGTTATGAATTCAAATTCCTTCCTCATTTTAATAGTTGGATTGATCGTTCTAGTACTTGGGTAATGTTAAAATATTACAATTATGATTATATTTCCTTAGAAAAAAAAGTTATTCTAGAGTTCGGTCCATCAATTTTTTTGAGTTAAAGAAATTGGTAGGTGTACACAAATTTCATAAGAAAGTCGTCCAAATTTACGCAACCAGAAATCGTTTAGACCACCTTTGTTTGCACCATCGGGAAATGATATGCATCACTCCCGTTTCACACTCATCTCCACACTTTTATTAGTGAGCACACACATGTTGGTGTATAGGGAACCCACTATATATGAATGTAAGAGAAAAGTAGTGTGAAAGTGTGCAAGGAGGGATGTATACCATTTTCCTGCAATCATAAATAGCAGTCCTTGAATTAGAATAAAAAATAATTGAATATTCGGACACTCACTCATTACTCATGAGTTTAACAATTATAATTAATAAATACTTGTATTGATTCTATGTTGAATGATACCATTTCTCCCATAATATTGTAATGATGTCTCCGTGTTAGATCAATAAACAAGTTATTAACCAATTCATTGGACAAACTCATTCACATAAAGAAAAAAAAAATTGATTTGTGCCCTATTTTTTCAAACTAGTCCCGCCGGCCGCCGCGCGGTTGGAATCAGCGCGGAAGGATCCCCGCTGAAGCAACTGCGCGTTTTATTTTTCGCGCAGAAGCTAAGCGCGCCGCCAAAAAAGTCTGACAAAATTGTGACACGGTCACACAATTACACCTAAAACACACACTTGGAGAGAGAAATTGATTGAACTCCGCCGTGGAGGACGGATCGGCATCGGAGAACATGGAACCTTGCTCTACTCAGCTCGTGGCGTAGCAACCATCTCCATCTAATGATTTATAATTCAATGGTTTTCTGCCAGAATCAAGAAAGAGCCTCCTAACCGTGTTTGCAAGAAATGAGATTTTGAACCCCATTTTTTACTTTTGGGACATCGTCTTTATGAATCCCAGTGGAGCAGCAACAACTCTTTCATGGAAAAAAACTTCCGCAGCGATCTGGTGACGCCAAAGGAGCAAAGGTTAAGCTGGGTAAAGAATTGTGTTTTCTCCCACGTCAATCTGTCTCCCACGACGTCGAAACACAGCAGAGTTCTGATCAATTTCATTAATCGCAGTGGAGAGAAAAAGCAAACCTCCATTGTTCGACTGACTATGGCAATTAATTTAGGTTTGATCAATTTCATGAATCTCAGGGATCTGGACTTTGGAGGAGTCCAAGCAGTCAGCCAGCGAATTCTCCTCAAATTATCAATTTAGGGGAATTAAAAACTCAGGTAGTGCGAATTGACGACGTGATTTCTTCTCAATTTCAGGAAAAAAACAAAGAGAAGAAATGAAAATCGACAAGTTGGACGACATGATTTCTCTCTCCACCGTGATAGACGAGTTCTCTCTCCAAGTGTGTGTTTTAGGTGTAATTGTGTGAAGACGTCAGAATTTTGTCAGACTTTTTTGGCCGCGCGCTTACCTTCTGCGCGAAAAATAGAACGCGCGGATTGCTTCAACGCGGGGTCCTTCCGCGCTGGTTTCATCCACACGGCGGGGCAATTTAGCAACTGGTTTAAAAAAATTAGACACAGACAAAAAATTTCCAAAGAAAAAGATGTAAACCAAGCCATCCATTAAACCAAAACAAGTCACACACAAAATATTGCTCCAAAAAACAATGTGCAATGCAGTACACCAAAAAAGCTGTCACCGAAGTCAGACTTTACATAACTAAGGCCAAAGAACAACTGGCTTCATCATCTCTCACGTGACACGTCATACTCTAAATCAGATGGCTCCTCCCACTTCACCGAAGGAGGAGAATCCATACCCTGACCCTGACCCTAACCCTGACTCTTCAGTTTCATCATCAGATTGAAACTACTGTAATTTGATTCATCCAAGCAAAACAAAAGCAAGCCAAAGGATCTACCCCACTTGTGCGAACCAACGGAGAAACCCGAATAGAAAGGAAATGAACAAACTCATAATGCTATACCAAGTCCAAGACATGGAGAGACAAGAGTAACGGCTAGCATCCTATCAAATGGTGCACAAGAAAAGACTGAATCTTCATATGCCATAAAAGGGACAAGACCAGTTTTACAGGCTATTCCATCAAGCCATAAGGAGCAGTTAAGAAACACATTCCTCGTTGCAGATGGAATAACGTTTCAATACAAAAACAAAGATCAGACAACAGAAGGAGGCATTCTATCCATTATCTTCCATGTTATCATATACTTAACAACTCAAAAAGGGCCTTGTATATAACACTGTCACGACACACAATGGCACAACAGATAACAAGCAGTAAGCCGCTCTAGTACTGATCCAAATACCACATTTCACATAGCAGATAGAACTTAGAAGCATGTTTCAATACAAAAAAAAACAAAAAAAAAGCGAAAGCAACAACACAGGAATACATGTATTCTATTCATTATATTCCCTATTACAATCTTTCATGTTGCAATCATGCCCTTCACACCTCAAAAGTAGCTTTTATAACATTGCCACTCCACAACATATAAACCATATTCAATAGTCTAAAGAATGTCGATAACTAGAAAATCACAAGCAGGGAAAAAAGCATGTAGATTATAAAGCAAGGGTACGTGATTAGCCCCTTGTGCTCATCCCCGCAGTGTGCCAGCTCTACTACCAATCCCGCACAGACGCGAGTAGACCAGATCACAAACAGGCCAGTTAACGACATGATGATAAGTCCACCCTGCGGTACAAAGAGAGAAAGAGCCGACAACAACACAATCGGCAGCATACAGTACCCGATCAAGCTGA
>JAOYMZ010016877.1:0-19370 GCA_025802335.1 Pinguicula primuliflora
TAGTGATCTATGTCTCCGTAAGCTTGAATAAAAACACGGCCATAGTACCCTTTACCCTTGATGGCATTCCGAACGTTGTCCACAACTGTGAAGGGATTGCAATCGGTGGGAAGGCAAGTGATGAGATCCCACCAAACATAAACGTCAGCATTGGCGTACGGGTCCAGGACGCTGGAGGAGGAGACACCGGAATGTGTTTGCGACATTCTCTATCATGGGCCGGATTAGGATTCGTCCGCGAGGAATTACTGGAGGGCTGCCGAGTGTTTCGATTGCGAGGGCGAGATGGTGAGGGTTTTCGCTCTGTTATTTTCGAATGCTGCCATGTTTCTAGGATCTTTGATCGAGGAAAACTGATAAAAACAACTCCCACCATATACCTCCCCTCACATTTCTATATACTGGGTCCCACACACAAATGCTGTGATGGTGTGTGAAAAAACTGCTCAGCAGCCGATACACACAAACCCACAATAACAGATCTTTCTACGCGACTCCTAAGAACGAAGGTCACTGATCATTTCTTGCTTTGAAGATCGTTAAGATTGTTTGATTTTGTTTTGGAAAGCTATGAAATAATTTGTCTATTTTTTTCCGTTTGCTTTAAAATCCGTTGGATGGTATGATTTTAGTTTTCTTTTCTTTTCTTTTTTTCTGTATGTTAGCTCGTTATACTTTCTATCTCTACTGTGTTGGGAACTATGAAATAATCATTTTCGTTTTTCTTTTTGAATTTGTGTTTTAGGTTGATTTGATTGTTGATTGGAGGATAATTCAAGGATTTGAGGAGATCGTTACCTATTGGGAATCGACAAGGATGTTTCGGTTTGGCCCTGACAGTCCTTTACGTTATGCGGTGGAGAAAGACTATCTTAAAGCCAGTATTGCTGTCTGGTGGGATATGATGAGCTGCCCATGGCCAAAAGAGATCGATCTCACTTCAATCCGTGATAACATAGAGTTGGCATTGAAGAATATGGATTATAGTGGGCCTGCTACAATCTTCGCTTACAGCAAGGTCAACACCTTCCCTCACGACGTGCTTGATGTTCTTCGCAGTCAGGGAATGGAGGTTCGCGAGGTTGAAGAAGGTAAATAAATCTGTTACTTATTTGGCGTTCCAATTTTTTTTTTCTTTTCAAATTTCTATGTATTGTGTGATTCACGTCCTATTCAATTAATTGTAGTTTGTTTCAGCTCGATGTTTGTTGTAAATGTTGTCTTGTATTGTATCTACTAACGGCAGGTAAGGACTTTGCGGAAATTATGAATGTTGATATTTATTTTTGGAGGTTTGACCATCCTACACCAACTAATTACTTGGTCATCACCAACGAACTTATTCTCGGTAATGAGGGACATTTCGGCAAATGCAACGTTCTGGTAGCTACTCAAGATCCTCGTTTGAGTGGAGAATTTCAGAATAGAGCGACTAGTGTATGGAAGTGGAGTAGTCTGGCTGCAGGAGGGTATCCACTCATGAACAAAGAAATGTTTTAGTAAGTCTCTTGCAGCTGTAGTGTAGGTGTCATCAAGAGCGCGTAACCAAAGGCTACTGCTAAGAAGGGTGCCCAAGTGATGAAAAAAGTTCAGTTTTATTAGTTTACTTCACCTGAACAATTTTTCGTTTCATAATTTACTCTTTCCATATTACATGCTTAAATGATACTTAAGACTTCGGTTATCAACTTAAATCCATGTGCTGTTTGGTTTGATATATCTTGTTGAATTGATGTTATGCTTTGACTTACTTCCAAACCTCACTCTCCCTGTTCCGTAAGGATGTTTGAGTGTTTTGATTAGCTTTTGCAGTTGCTCGGTCCTAATGATCTAAACTATTTGTGTAAACTAAGGTACTTATTTCAATAAATTATAAAATGAGAACACAAAAAACGTCTAGATGAAAGCAATGTCAAAAATAGCACTCTTGTCCGAAATAAGGCGATCGATAAAACTAAATTGTCATTCCTAAGTTCTTTAATTCCTTAGACATTTCGCCTATTTATGTTGGAAACTAGTGGGTAGACAAAGGAGATATTTACGATTATCTACAAATTTTGGATCTTATTTTTCGGGTTCTGATGTAGCTGAATTTTGGAACATTAACTTGTTAGTTATGTCTTCTAGGATTCTTCAAGAGAAAAAACGAATGTTCCGATGATAAATGGATTCAATGATTGACATCAAACTTAGACAATCACAATTATGTGTTGTGGGCGCGCCACATTGAGATTGCAATTGAAGAGGACTGACTGTATGAATCATCTCCAGGGAACCAAAGTGGTCGGCAGAAAGATATCCGAATTATCATTCTTGGAGGAAGAAAGATTCACGAGTTGTCTCATTCCAAAGTCGTGGGTTGTTCTATTCTGAGTGAATATGCTTATGTGCTGAAAATATTTCCTGGCCATTGGATCAATATCCTCCAATGTCCAGGATGAAAAGGCTCATTTAAAAAAATTTGGCGGATCTTAAAATCAGTATTCACGGGTCAGATATGATATGATCCGTGACCCTTAAAACATTAAAATAAAATTAAATAAGAAACATTTTAACTTTAGAAAACCAATCGATCCTCCATTCACAAAAAAAATAGAGTTGCTCGGCATCAAAGCTTCTAAACCTAAGACACTAGTCTTCTGTCGATTTTTGAGATCAAAATTGTTCATTAAATCAATTCTCAGCATGTACCTTCATATCTTACAGCTAACTTTTTTCTGCTGTCTCAAACTCAATAGTTGAAGGAATTTGTACTGTGCTAAAGGTATTAGATTTATGCCCGAGAGATTATTATAGTTTTTTGTTTATATTTATGAGATAAAATCACCAGTTCTGATCTTATGGTTTATGAGATAAGATCATGAGGCAGATTGATGAACTTAGGTTATTGTCGTTTAGCATATCATAAGTAGTGTAATCTGGCATACATGTAAATTCATTATGTAGTTACTGTGGCATTGATTTTCTTACGTTTTTCTGACACAAGAATGAATCCAAGTGGGAATGAAAGTCCAGGGGAACATGTTGCTCCAGACAAACAAGTATATATTCTTGAAGTTCGTCCTACATTGATACCTGTTACACGACTGACATTTACCAGTTTAGATGACGCACAAGTAGTTTATAACAATTTTGCTAAGGATGCCAGTTTTAGTACAAGAATCAACGATAACTAGGGGTGAGCATTAGGGACCGGGATTATCGGGATCCCGACCCGATAAGGCCGGTCCGGTAAGCAAAATTGGGAATCGGTACCGGTATTGCGATCATTTCTTATTCCCGATAGTTTATCGGGACGGGATCGGGATATCCGGTAATTAACCAGGATTCCCGATATCTCAATAATCTTTTTTTTATTGTTCGACATAGAGACTAAACCATCGGGCAGGATGATAATCCAGTTCGAGAGAAACCTCACCAAATTGGCTCCAGCATGACCTTGCATCACACGCTTCCAGTGATCACGAGAACCTAAGCCCTGATCTTGAGGCTCAGAGCCAATAGCAGTAGGATAGAACAAAATTTCTGCACCTTGAAGTATCAGGACTCTAGCTGCCTCAGGGAACCACTGATCCTAGCAAATCGCTGGTGTTGAATGAAGAGAAATCACAACTTTGCTGAAGGTTATATGCTATTCCAATCATATATGCAATCGGGATGTTACTAGATTCTATGCCAAGACAAACCATAAAGAGAAATCTTGGCAAGTTAATTTATTGATTAATATGCTTATTTTATTGTTAAAGTCTCAGTTGGATCTACAAAATACAAAAAAGGTGGAAGTAAAGCTAAGACAAAAGGTATATTATTATTACCTACTCCAATTTTGGCAAACCTGGTTACAAAAACCTGATTCACTAGCATTGACCCTCAACCCTAAGGCTCAGTTTGGTATGGTTAATTGAGGAATTTCAGGGTTGTCCCTGTCAGCACACCGTTTGGTATCCGTGTTTTTTAAAATGATCTGTCGGGCTCAGTTTGGTATCAAGGTTTGGTATGGTTAATTGGGGGATTTCGGGGTTGTCCCTGTCAGCACACCGTTTGGTATCCATATTTTTCAAAATAGTCTGCTCGGGGTTTACTCTCCGGGCAGAGACAATCGCGGGGCAACGTCGGCTTTTTTGTCCTTCTTCGGAGAAGGGTTAACGGAAGCCGTGAGTTATCCTGAAATGTCAAATTACCCTTCTACCCCCGCACCCTACAAACTCTCCTCTCTTCTCCTCTTCGTCTTGTTCTGCATCCCCAGCAACGATTCGTCATCCCCAGACGACTAACTTTCACAGATCTTCAAAAGTTGGCCGCAAATTCTCGCCTCCCAACTCTGCTTCCCGGAATGATTTGCGGCTCCTCTATCCTTCGACAGCATCCCCTTTCCTCCGACGGCTTCTCTGTCTTCCGACTTTAGCTGCCTCCGACTCCATGGATGCCGATGTTGCTGCACCCGAAGCCGCTTCTTCTGGCCGAGATGGCATGGGTATGTATAGTTCTTTCATTCTTTTCTCAGTTTTCGTTTGATTAGTGTTTTGCTATGTTACTCTTCAGCAATTCTTCAATTTCTTTCAGCTACTGGAACATTAGGATCCTACAAAGGGCTTCTCACTGCACATTCATTCATGTACGAGAAGAAAACAGCTGACATAAAAGCTGGGATTTCGACTCGGACATAACTAATTGTTTTAGTTCAGTGTGTATTCACAATCGGTAATCCCGAGCACATGAATCAAATGAGGTTTATACAACCTTATTTGTAATGTTTTCTCTCTATTTAGGTGCGTCATATGCTGCACCGGGTATAAGAATGGTGCTAAGTTGATAGCTCTGCCTTGCGCACACCAGTACCATGAAAAATGTATCAAACCTTGGTTGCAAAACAACAAGGTAAAATTTAGTTCGTGTTTTGTGATTTCCGGTTCCTGGCATTATATCTTGTTCTGATAAAGAAACCAGAAGTGGGTATTGCACCAAACTGCACGTCTTAACATAATTTATTTGAAAATGATTTGTGATTTCCGATTTTCGATTTATTTGTGATTTCCAATGTTTGCATATTAGATACTATTATGTGTATATAATAGTGAAGCAACTTATTCATGGCTTATGAATCTAACCAGTGATATCTGTTGTCGAGCAGATGTGGAGATGTCTGATAGCAGTCTAGGTAACCAGTGATATCTGTTGTCTGAAATGTTGTAGAACGAAGGGGCATGTCTTAGCAAAGAAGAGTACTAGTATCCGACTCTAGTTGCTGCTGCCTGATACAACAAAGGAGGACGCCTGATACATGCTGGTAAATGGGTTATAGGAGTCCAGAACTCTAAGATAGAATGTAGAAGCAGCAGCATTCCGGGTGGAAACTGAGGAGAAATGTCAGTGATGTAAACAAGCCGTCGGACAAAATTGATTCCATTAGATTTCATCCATAGATTTTCAAGATTAGATGAAATATAAGGACAAAATGGTAAAAGTTACAAAGTCACCCTTTTTGTTGGACTATATTGATTATGTTTGTTTTTTGTGCGACTAAGTTGATTATGTTCGTTTTTGTTGTGAATATGTTGATTAGGTTTGGTTCTGGTGCACTCTAGGTTGATTATGTTCATTTTTGTTGCGAATATGTTGATTAGGTTCGGTTCTGCTGCGGTTACGTTGATTAGGTTCGGTTCTGTTGCGACTATGTTGATTAGGTTCGGTTCTGTTGTCTTGGATGAAGCTGGTTTTGCGCTTACGCGTGTTCTGCATGTTTATTAACGTTTTTAAAAAGTGTTAATATAGTAAGGGCAAAATAGTAAAAGTTACAAATTTTGTCCTAAATTCTGCTGTAATTCCTGTGATATCAAACAGACAGTTGGAATTATCTCCAGTTGTTACCAAACAGGATTTCTGAGGAATATTATTGGATTTATTATGCTTGATTCTAGAGAACCTCGATATATGTTGACAATATGATTATTACTGGCGATGGTGAGATCAAGATGGATGAGCGGAGGAGAAATCTTTTTAAGGAATTTGAAATGAAGAATGTGGGAAGACTGAAATAATTCTTTGATATTGAGATGATGAGATCTAGGATGAAAATTCAATCTCACAGACAAAGTGCATACATGACTTACTCGTTGGGACTACACTTAGAGAGTAAACCTGGTGATCTCTAACCATGATTTTCGTGTTGTTGAATGAGGAAAGAGAACAGATAGAAAGAGATAATATGGTACAAATTCTGCCAGTTTATGGATGCTAAATTTATGAATTTGGGCCCGTATCCATTCTTTTTGTGGGTTGGGCCAAGAGCCCAACCTGCAATATATAGTTTCAAATTTTTTGGGGCAGGTATGGGTTGTTTAAGGGCTTTTTGGCTTTTTTACTGCCTTTTCGGACTGTTTTGTTGGTTTGGGCCGGCCTCTTATTAGTCAAAATGCTTTGCACTCCGCCTAGGTTCAAAGCGGACCGTCTTTTTATCTCGGGCCGCTTCGGCATCCGCCCAAGCGGTTGGGCGGCTGCTTTCTCGAATACTGACTGCTACAGATACAGTGACTTATGATGCAGATGATCTATTGAGTAGGCAAAAGCTCCGGAAATATATGATTCAAACTGCTAATGGAGAGTTATTACCTGTGAAGATAGTTGGAACGAATGCCCTTCTCTAAATTTGTCAAATTGTCTTCTTGTGTCCTCGTTATCTCATAAAGTGCTCTCTATTAGCCATGTTACTCGGGAAATGAACTGCATTGTATTAATGTATCCATCCTTCTGTGTGTTACAGGATATTCAGACGAAGGAGATCATTGGGCGTGACACTGAGCGGGCAGGGCTATACTACGTGGATGAAGTTGTTGTTTCTGGTGATTCACTGAATGTTAGGAGTGTGACCAATAAGAAAAGATGGTTGTGGCACCGACGATTAGGTCACCCTTCGGACGGTTATCTACAGAAGTTATTTTCTAAACTTTCCAGTTTTCCTATTTCTTGTGATGCTTGTGCACTTTTTAAGACTCATCGAGCATCATTCCCTCGTAGTTTATCACATTCGAACACTCCTTTTGAGCCGATTCATTCTAATGTATGGGGTCTCGCACCCGTAGTTGGTGGGGGTGACTTTAAGTATTTCTTATTTTTTGTGGATGATTGCACAAGGATGTGTTTGACTTATTTTTTGAACAATAAATCTGAAGTTTTTGAGAAATTCCTGCAATTTTATCGTTTGATTCATACACAATTTGGAGTATCTATTAAAATATTTCGATCTGATAATAGAGGGGAGTTTTCTAACCGTGCTATGAGTAACTTTTTCTCTGAGAAGGGTATTGTTCATCACATGTTCTTAGGATGCTCAAGTACTTTCTTGGGATTGAAGTCATGAGAACTGGTGTTGGTATTCATATATCTCAAAGGAAGTACATCCTTGACTTGTTGACTAAGACAGACTTGTTGGAAAGCAAACCAGCAAACACACCTATGGCTCCAAATCTTCGGCTTCGGATTTCTAGTAATGATGAGGATGTTGATAAAGCAAGATATCAACATCTTGTGGGAAAACTGATATACTTATCCCATACCAGACCTGATATTGTTTATGCTATTGGAGTTGTAAGTCAATTCATGCACAGACCGCAGAAGGAACATATAGATGTTGCTTTGAGGATTGTGAGGTATTTAAAGTGTACCCTTGATACTGGTGTAACATTTCGAAGGAATGGCCACCTAAAAATGGAAGCTTATACTGATGCAGATTGGGCACGAAGTCATACTGATCGGAGGTCCACATTCAGGTACTTTAACTTCATTGGGGGAAATTTGGTAACTTGGAGAAGCAAGAAGCAGAAGGTAGTAGCATTATCAAGTACAGAGGCCGAGTTTCGGGACATCACAAAAGGGGTGACTGAGATTTTGTGGTTGAGGAAACTTATGACTGAATTGGGCTTCCCACCTGATGTACCATGTCCTCTGAGATGTGACAATCGTGCCGCTATACACATCTCGGAGAACCCAGTACAACATGATAGAACAAAGCACGTGGAAATTGATTGACACTTCATCAAGGAGAAACTAGAGAACAAGATCATTACTCTTCCCTTTGTGGGATCAGAAGATCAATTGGCAGATATCCTCACAAAGGCGGTCGCGGGTCGAGCTTATCATGATGTTTTGGCCAAGTTGGGTATCAGATATCCACTACTCAACTTGAGGGGGAGTTAGATATACAATATTAAGGAAAGATTTGTAATTGAGACAATTACAAATATTTCCCTTAATTTCCGGGATTAGATTACCATAATTCCAAGATTATCCTAAATTGGATCAAGAGCTTGTGATTATAAATACTTGTACATGATGTTAAGAAAAGAAGTGAAAAAGAATGAAAAAGAAGGATTCAAGATCCTAGTAAAAATTCACCTGAACCATGTAAAATCTCGTGTCTTTTATTTCTTCCCTTTTGACAAAACGGCAACTTCCCCCGGGTGAAGTCCGCCCGATGAAATATGCAGTAAGTTTATCCAACACATGTATATTCTCCTCTACCTGGCTAACCATCATGGAAAAATTAGTCTGTTGTATTCCATGTGTGTTTTTCAAATTGAATCAGCATGATCTTCCTACGTTCCGTGAGTGTTCCGATCCTTCAACACATGTAAGTATTTGAATTTGGACAGTTGGAACAAGTATTTTAGGGAAGATTTATTAAAGCTTGACTGTGTGTTGTTCATTGTGCAAATTTTTGCAGATTCCCTTGAGGATGCGATTCGATCATATTTGTATGGAAGATGCTTCTCTTTCAGTATGAACTTGCAGGTTTGCCGTTGATGAATTTCTAATTCGATAACTGGGAAATATTTCTGCTTATTTTGTAAAATCAGTGTGTCAGTTCAATGAATTTCTATTTCGATAACCTCATTAGTCACCGGCTATTTTTCACAGGCACTCTAACTGTAACACATACATTTTTCAGAGATGGAATGGTTTGCCATTGTGCGATCTCCCCTTAAATGTCATTCAAGTTCCCAAGGTGTGAGAATTACTCCCTTTTTTCTTTCTTCGTTCTTTTCTTCATGTCATTCAAGTTTCCAAGGTGTGGGAAGAAACGATTTTAATATTACGTTTATGTAGTTCATGTATTTCCTGTCTATGTATTCAAATCTTTCGCTTTCTTTAACCCGCAACAATTTAGTTGCATCCCCTTCCTGCTATGGATTCTAGATGTAGTGGAGTATGGATCTTCTTAACCCTAGTGACTTAATCAATTATTCAATTCATATGTTTATTTTCGTTATCATGCTTTTCGGCAGCATTTTTTTAATCCTTCTTCTGTTTAACATGGTAAGTAACAGCTAATGTTCCATAAGTAACCCTTGCTGATGATGCCACAGTGGGACGATCGCCGCTATTGGCCCAATGACGATGGTTGCTGCTGATTCTGCTTTGATGTTGTTCTTCGTAAACAAGTGACAAGTGACGAGGTAACATCCTCTTGTAGAAATGAGTTTTTCTTGGGATGAATTGAGATAGAAGAACAGGGCCAGGACATTGCTACAGACTATATTCTTCTGTAGTTTTTCTCAGCTTATTTCCTAATTTCTCAATAATAGTTTTCATGCCCTTAATTTTGATAGTGAAGAGGAAGTGTTCTAATCATTCACGCAGAGTCTGAAGAGAGAAAACGAAGCTGCAGGTTAGTTACAATGGATTATGGTTTACTTCAGTAGAATTTTGAGGCACCACACCGCGTAACTCATTCCTTGCGTTCTTTGCAATCTTCAATTTGAATGCCCCAGTTCTTCGTGAAATTCTTTCGAACTGAAAACTCTAGTGGTTGTCATCATATTGGCATAACATAGGTAGTAATGGGATTGTGTTTTTATCAGTACACACTTTGTGGAAGGCAGACTGCCAAACCTACTACCTTAAAGCTAAATTTAATTGTAGGCCATGCAAGACTTATTCTTATAGTCATGTTGCAACAAATTCTGTATAATGACAGGAGAATGACAGTGCTGCAAGATGAAAGTCAAACACAAGAATCTGGGTGAGTTCTTCAGCTTGATGAAAACGTTTGTTTTGATGTTCAGATGAAAATGTTGTAGTTCATTAGTTAAACTCAGCAGTTAACAAATACAGGAATTTGATGACTCTGGAGATCCGAAAAAGCATTTTGATGCCCTTTTATCCTTGGCGGCTACGGAGAGAGTTGACGAATGTAGACTATGTGCTTCCTCATGAGTTGTAGGTTAATATGTGCAGTTTGTGGGACTTACTAAATATTTCTTTTGATTTCAACATCTGTTCCAAGCAAGGTGATGTCAATTGGAAATGTGGTTTAGATTATGATAAAATTTGAAGGCATTTCTCTAAATTGTTATGTTGCGTTCATGATGAACCAATTTGGATCTAAGTATGGCATGTGCATTGCTTTTTTGTGCTACGAACCAGGAATGAATTTGATGACAGTGGAGCTCCACAAAATCATTTTGAGGCCCTTCGTTGGAAATTGCGAAGTATTGCTCCTCAACCATGAACTACCTCAACTTAGTGGGTGTTTGCAAGTTCCACAGTGAAGGAGCTTTTGTCTTTTGGCAGTAGAAAAGTCGGTTTTTCGTGTTTGCGTTTTTTTGCTTTTGCGTTTGGATTTTTGACTTTTGCGGTGGAGAAGTCAAAAAAGCCTAAAAGTCAGAAGCATTTCTGGATGTGATTTTTCGGTGACATTTATGTAAATACATAAAATCTTAAATTTAAAATAATTTTAACATTTTAAACAATTCAATATTCCCAAACTAACTGATATTTTGGTCATTTGTTTAATTTATGTGACAAAAGTATCTTTAAAATTAATAATATGCAAACACTGTATTTTGACTCTTGCTGTAGACAAGTATATTTTGCAAACACTTTTCAACTTTTTAATGAAAGTTCCTTTTTCCAGAATACCTTCTGAAAAACTACTTTTACATAAATACAAGAACTTGCAAACATCCTTTAAAACTACAGTTATCCCATGCTAATCAGAATGATGGAGGATTCCATCTATCTTTGCCTTTTTCTTCTTGAGTCAAGTGCTAATTAACTACTCAGTAAGTTGCAGATTTCGACCTTTGCACTGTTTTATAATTTTTAAATAATTATATTTTAAAATTTTGCAGAAAAAATCACTCATTTTAAAAATAAAAATAAATAGTAAAAGAAATATAAAAACAAAATTAAGAAAAACTCGCAAAACATGGCTTTAGTCTTCTCATAAAAAGTAAAACGATGGTTGCAAAATATAATCTTATTTTGCTATATGTTTTTTTTTCATATAATGGAAGCTAAAGCCAAGAAAACAAAAGGAAAGACTAGCAGTGGTAAAAGGTGAATCAAACTGGAACTCCGGAATAGGATGATCAATCCTTTCGGGTACGGTATCAAGCCGATTGGTACTCAATGTAGCTGTGCCATAGGAAGCGCCTGGAGAGATTAAAGGGCCTACAAAAAAAAAGGGCCTATAAAAGCTTCTCAGCTGGAGTTTGGCCATGGCCCTGAACACAGCTGGAAAAACTAGCCTCATCTCCACACTGGTAGCTGAAAAGACACCAACATAAGAATGCAACATTTATAATGGAGAGCTTTTGAGGACCACAAAAATGTTCCCACTTATTTGCTGGCCATGTGAAAAATAAGAAAATGGATTTCTAGTGTACCACACCATCTTTCCCATTGTCCAAACTTTCTCTAACACTCAAATTGGCATGAATTTTATGGGCTGAACGTTATTGTTCATGATAATAATATTTAGATATAATATCAATATATTATCATAATTGAAACGACCAATTAAAAACTTATATACATAAGATCTAACTCACCATACACTAGCAGGTTCCGTTCGTTGAATATTTTCTATTGGGGTTAAGTAATCATTTTTTGTTTTAAAAATTTCATGCAGCCAAATCGTCAGAATTTCGTCTAACATATTAAGATGGAAAAAAATTACTTTTAGTCTCATAGGTTTCAAAATATCACTATTGATCCCATAGGCTTTAAAATATCACTATTGATCCCATAGGCTTCAAAATATCACTATTAGTCTCATTAGTTCCATAACTTTAATCACTTAAGGTCCTTTTAATGTGCTTTACCTGCAATAGCAGATTTTTTAATTTAAAAAATATTTAAATATAAAATATAATAAACATAAATCTATGAAATAATAATAGAATAACTTATGTAAATTAAATAATATAAGCTAATAAATAAAATAAAATAACTATCAAAAAATAAAATAGAATAAATTTTAAATAAAAATAGAATTAAAAATCTTTTGTGACAAAAAAACGTAAAAAATAATATAACCATAAAATGAAATTAAATAAAAGAAATATATTTCTGGATAAAAATTAAATAAAATTAGAAAAAAGAAGAAAAATTATCATTTCCATCAATTCATTTCACCACAAAAATAGAAAAAAATGCTTGTAACATAAAATTAGCTTCATAAGCTAGATAACTGCATCGGCTATTGGCACGCTTAATTTTTATCCAGTAATATATTCATTTCATTTCATTTCATTTTATTGTTTAATTATTTTTTTACGTTTTTTTACTCACAAAAGATTTTTAATTCTATTTTTATTTAAAATTTATTCTATTTCATTTTTTGTTCGTTATTTTATTTTATTTTATTTATTAGCTTATGTTATTTAATTTACATTAATTAATCTATTATTATTCCAGAGATTTATCTTAATTATATTTTATATTTTAATATTTTTTTATTTAAAAAATTTGCTATTGCAGGTAAAATATATTAAAGGGACCAAAAGTGATTAAAATTATGGAACTTATGGGACTAATAGTGATATTTTAAATTCTATGAGACTAATAGTGAAACTCGAGCAATCCTATAAAACTAAAAGTGATTTTTTTCCCTATTAAGATTTTGATCGGGTGTGTATTTGTTTTCCATTTATAATTTTAATTTTGTCATCATACAATAATAGCTCAAAATTATATTTACTCGTGGATACGTTAGGTAATTAAGGGAACTTTTTCCTTATTGAAGGAGGAAAAAATTTGCCATTAGGCATGGGTACAATAAGATGCATAACAACCCATCATAAAACTGTAATAAAAATTGAAACTGTGGGAGTAAAAACTTTCATCCATGCATTGACTGACTTGATCAATTTCGAATCATGGCGAACAAGTGGGTCGGGTCGGTTTAATCCGTACGTCAATCTGCAATAGCCCACGTCAGATCATTCTCGAAGATCCAGTGGCATACCTCGATCTTTCCCGGGCCCGAGCCCAATGCGACGAAGGCCCCATGATCTTGGCTCCACGACGAGGTATCCACATGGCAGATGGCAACCCCGTGGTTGATCTTGGATCCTGTATTCAGATCCAAGATATCCGCTTCGTATACCCGGACTTTCGGAACCGAATGGCAGTAATAGAGAAGATACGGATACAGGCTCTGATGACAGGAGACGGATTTCGTCACTCTACCGCCGTTGATACCGGTGACTCGGCCTAACCGGATATCGCCGTTGGAACCCTCGGTGGTCGCGGTGGTGCGTGCGACCACACTGCGGCCGAGGACGGAGGTGGCGAAATCGATCATGTCCTCGATCGAGGCGACGCACCGCTTGGTCTCGCCGGGACTGGGAGCCCGCTCGCATTCCTTCAGCGCATCGGTGACGATTCTGGACATGCTCGAATCATCCTCCCCGGCGTGGAAGATTTTCTTGATTTCTGGTAATTTGGATGTGGAGAAGGGTAATTTGGAGACGATGAGTCGGGGCAGGAATGATCTTTTCGGCATCTTGTCCCGGATGTCGGGCATGGGCAAGACGATACCCGATTTCAACATGGATTCTCTGAAGAATTTGCCCGGCTCAACCCACTTATTCACCTTTTTGCCACTCAATGCCAGAGAAGCGTGGAGAGGAGAAGACGATGAGGATGAGGTCTCATTAATGTAGCTGGAGAATGTAGTCCCTTCTTTGGTGTACTCCTTGAATGTATTGTTCACGCCGTAGATCTTGAAATCGGTTACCTGGCCGGAGGCGTCCTTGCCGTAGCTGGTGAATTTATCGGTGCCCTCGTTGAATGATTGGCCGTAGTTACTGAAACCGATCTTCTCGGCGGTGGATTTCTTGCCGTAGGAATCGAAGCTGTCGTCCCCGACATTGGCCTGATCTCTGTAACTGGCGAATTTTTCGGATCCCCTGTTACCGCCGGCGCCGTAGTTCTTGAAATTGTTCTCCGGGACATTGGTGTTGGTGCCGTAGGAGGTGAAGGTGTCGTTGGCACCGAGGGCGGTCTCGCCGTAATTGTTGAAAGTGGAGCCTATGACATTAGATTCGTTTCCGTAGCTGGTGAATGTGTTGACGGCGCTGTTGCCGTTCTTCCCGTAGCTTGTGAATCTCTGATCGCCGGCGTTCGCCTCGTCGGTGTAGGTAGTGAAGGTCTGTTCCCGGCCGTTGCCTCGGTCTGAGTAGGAGGTGAATCGGAGTTCCGGTACATTCACCTGGTTGTTGTAATTGGTGAATTTCCCGTCGCCGCCGTTGGCATCGGTGCCGTACGTGTTGAAGCTCTGGTCAATCACGTTGGACGACGTGGCGTAGCTGTCGAATTTGTCGTCGTGGCCGTTCGATTGCCGGCTGTATCGCCGGAAAGTGTCGAGTATAACATTGTCGTTCTCGGAGTAGGCGCGAAACGTGTCGGCGCCGCCGACGCTTCCGGCGACGTAGTTGGTGAAGTTCTGGTTCAGATAGGTTGCAAAGTTCACGTTCTTGTCGTGTTTCTCCAGACTCGGCGACAAATCCGGGAAACAGAGGAGGTTCGCCTTGGAGCAGAAATCCGGCAGACGAGTCGCGAGCGATTTCTGATCCGCGGCGAGCTTCGAGAACGCCGCGTAGTCGGCAGCGCTTAGTGGCGACGCTTTGTCCATCAAGAACTCCGGCCTGGGCAAATCGTTGGAGATCTGCTTTCTCCAATACCGGATTAAGTAACTCTTCGGCGTAAACGGATTCTCCGCAGCATTCGATTCGCCGTCCGCGGCGGCTCCTGCTACCTGCATTTACATAACAACAATCAGGCATTAATATTACTGCACGGTGCACTCCTGCACACTACAATCCAAAATTTACGTAGCGTAACGGAGCATAAAAGGATAATTGAGAGGTTATATTGAAGAGTACAATGGCGGTGAAAGTTAGGAACAAGACGAGGACGAGGCGGCGGAGAGGTGGAGGAGAAGCGGCGGAGGCGGCAGACGGCATTGTTCTTTATTTTCAGTGAATGAGAGGCGGATAGGAGGTGTTTAGTGTTTGTGCGCTGGTTTCTAGTTGAAGCCATGTTTTATACTATACTATGCGTTAGGAAAAAGGTAGCGAAATGGAGGGTGGGATTTAGCTGGGTTGCATTTCTTTATTATATTATTATTATATAAAATTTGTGTATAAAAATGCATGAGATTTGAATGAACTAATCCCGAATTCCAGTCAAATTTTAATTTTACGACTGTTAAAAAATCCATTTATGATGCGAGATAAATATTTTACCATCTTATTTTCTGCATTCAGATTTTAAAAGAACGTAAAAAAAAGAATGTAAAAGAACGTAAAAAAAAGAATGTAAAAGAACGTAAAAAAAAAGAATGTAAAAAAGAACGTAAAAAAAACGAATGTAAAAGAACGTAAAAGAAGCAGTGCTTTTGCTTTATTGACTCGGTTAGATATGAATTTAATCAGAAACTATAACCAATTTTTTCACCTTTATTAATAATATAAAGTATATATAATTGTATATAAATATAAATATACATAATGTGTAATATTAGAATTGTGATTAATATCCTCGGAATTAAAGTCTTAAAGATAAATCAGACTATATAGAGTAGTTATTTGCTTATTGACATGTAGACTGATAGGAATAAATAAGACATACTAGTGGATTGGATACATCTAACTGTTATTTAGTTTGTTCGTTATTTGTGTAGGTATTTATTTTGTCGGTATGTATGTAGTGAATGGTTGGGGTAAGTAGTTATTTCAGTTATATCTGCTTCTCCTTTACTATTATTATTATTATGTTTTTTTAGCTGAGGGTCTCCACGGAAACAATTTTCTCATCCTGTTGAGGGGTGAGAGTATGATTGCGTACATCCTATCCTCCCCAGACTCTTTTTAAGATCAAAATTTGATTGATATGTTTGGTTTGATATTAAAGGCTTGAATAAAAAATTTAATCCAATAATTCATATTTAGTGCCCATTATCCAAATTTGAACCTCATGTGAACGATATTTCCCCATGCAAGACTCGAATGCAACTTTGTCCTATAACAAAAAACGCGTTATCCATCACACGTGGAGGCACTTCATTTGTCATAGGTAGAATTTTTGCTTTGGATGGCATGACAACGCGTTTTAGTGTTTGTTGTTTTTATCTTGTGACAAAAATAAATGTTTATATGCGTCTCCGTTTTTTTGGTAGGTAAGAATTTTATTTATCAGAAAATTATTTACAATATCGCATTTTCGGAGATTCCCGCTACTCTAACAAATTCTATATTCTCTAATCGTCCATATTGCAATTTTCTCGATCTCGGAGTTCCATTTGAACCAGGACATCCAGGTGATCCTCTGTTAGATCAATCCCAAGTGCTTGCCCCAAGAGCATAGTTTCTCGCGCTTCCTCTAGTACACTGGGTCTTGGAGTTCCGGCCATTTGCACAGTTGCTGTTTGAATTTTCCGTCTGTTCTCATGCATTTTTTTTATTCACGCATTTTTTTGGCCTCTTACTTAATTTTGTATAAAAAAATTATTTAAGTGTCGTATTTATGATAATTAAATGTTCAAGGAGTGAGTTTTAATTAATGTGAGTATTTATTTCATTATTTTGAATATGTAATTTCTTTTCCATCATTATCAAAATAATTAAACCATCTATTAAATGTATTTGATTGATTTTCAATTGATAATAATAAAAAATGTTTACGTCCAACCAAAAGTTGAATTAGCCCCCTTTATTATACTGAATAATAAGGTACAATCCGCAATTATAGAGGAAGTTTCCTTCCTTTTTAAATATACCTATCACATTAATCCATTTTTTTCCTCCTATCTATCCTCAATATTTTCTATCTCCTATCTATCCTTCATATTCCACAACCATAAAATGAAATTTCCACCCATACAATTTTATTATTATTTTATAATTTATTTTATCATACTTTTTTATTAAATACTAATTAAATAATAAATAATTAATATATTAAATAATTTATATAGTATTTTTTATATTATATTATTATTATAGGGGAGGAAAGTGGATGGAAGGAAATCCTTCCACCCACCTTCCTTCCACACACTTCCATGGATACCCCAATGGGGTGTCCATGAATAATGGAAACTTCCCCCACCAAATGAGACTTGCTACCGGTTGGAGGAGGAAATTTTCACAACCATTGTGGAAAGCCTAATGGCTGATATCCCGTCGGGTTTTTTAAGAAAAAAGTCGAAAAAAAAGTTTAAAAAAATTAAATTATATTAAAATTTTAAAAAATATTTTAAAAATCATAAAAATTATTACGAAATAATTAGAAGTTTTGAAAATTTTACATACAAATCAAATCGCTAACAAGGTTCTCGATTCTCCTATTGTTCCGCTCACATTTTGGGTGTCAAGCACGTTTTTGTATCGATTACAATGAGTTTGACGATGCTAAACGCCGACTCGAATGATACGGAAGACGAGTGGTTAGCAAATTCCTAGCTAAAATCGAAAGCACCAGGAACTTCGTCGAACGAGAACTTCACCACTTCAAGATGTCAAAAGGCAACTTCTTGGGCCGGAATGTCGGAGCTTGAAGGTATTGTTGTAGTTTGTTTTCAAACACCATGAATTGTGATAGTTCCGTCTCCGATATCATCGCCTGACTCTCTAGACCCGATCTTTTGACATTGAGATCAAACATGTCATCTCCCGATGGTTGAGTCTCATCGTCATCATCTTCTTCAATACTTGGGTCTCTCATTGTACCTAACACTTAATCATACTTATGGAACATTAGTTGCAAAGTTAGTTGAACTTCTTGATATTGATTCGTATAATCCATCTCCATAATCACTCAAATGGAAGCAAACCCCATTGACAAATCGATTAACATTCCAGTAGGATCTAAAATCATAACATAACAATATAAAGAATAATATCTAACCAATACTCATTGAATTTAGCAATCATAGGTTCAACAATAAGACCAAGATCTTCATCATTACAGTTAGAATATAATATTTTGACAATTTTACCAATATGGAATAAAACTTGATTAGAAGTTGGATAATATGTTTCACTTAAATCATTAGTTGCATCATAAAATGATTTTAAAAATATGGAAAATTTGTCAAGTAATACTCATTCATATTCATACATTCACTAGTATAAGTGGAAATATATGTAAAAAAATGGAAGTTGATATTTAATAACATTTACTAATATTTTATAAATGGAGTTTCATCTTACGGGCATATCAATATTCAATTTTTTGAGTCATTTTATATACTTCACATATTCTTTTAAATTAAAATATTCTATTGTTTGAAGATCTAATTCAAGTATTGTAAGACCTAACCTTTTCAGGATGAGGTTTTAATTTTTCCAAACCACTTTAAACAATAAGATTTATTATATGACAAGCACACATTTGATGAATAAGTTTAGTTCTATATTGGTTCACTAAAGTTGCATTCAAATTTTTATTTGCAAGAGTATTAGCCGAATCATTATGTATAGTTAAAGAAATAATTTTATCTCTAATTTCATACTATACTAGTTTATCATCAACACCATCATATATATCATCCATACCATGTCTAGAAATTAATTTCATACAAATTATTTTCTTTTTAATTGTTCAATTCACATCTATATAATGTACAACCACACTTAAATATGAGTCCCTAGATGTAGAATATGACCAAATATCACAAGTTAAAGCAAATGAATAATTATTAGTGGCAAATTCGGATTTAAGCATAAAATTGTGATCATTATAATATGTTATAATATCATTTCTAGTAGTGACCCTACTTAACTTAGTATTTTTGGGATAGAGTATTTTGCAAAATTCTTCGAAATATTCATTATCTGCAATACTAATAGGCAAATTCATGCAACATATTAATCTAACTAAAGCATCTCTAGCAGTTTGTTCATCATATTTCCAAGTGCTTACTGACTCACCCTTACTAACTTGGAGTTGTGTCTGAATGGCACCGGAAGGAGTAGAAGAGCCATGATTACATTCACTTGGTGTACATAAGGCCTGTTTTGCGCAAAAGCATTACTACTTCTTCTAGTACTTCTTTAAGTACTTCTTCTACTACTTCTTCTTAT
>JAOYMZ010016888.1:0-19366 GCA_025802335.1 Pinguicula primuliflora
ACCACCACCACACCCCACTAAAAAATCACCAACAAATTTTCTATTCTCCAATTCTTCTATTCTCTACATTATGGATTGTTCTTCAACTTCTTCATCTAAGAAGCCAAAGACCAAATTCAACGTGTGGGATCACTATTCTTGCGATTTTGAGATTGATGATGATAACACGAAGAAGGAGTGAGCTAGATGCAAATATTGTCTGGCGGTTTACAAGGTCGATTCTAATGTCGGCACTTCAACCATGAGATCACACTATCAAAGGAAGCATGACTCCTCTACTCCTTCCAGTGACATCCAAACACAACTTCAATTTGGTAAGGATGGATCGGTAAGCGCTTGGAAATTCGATGAACGAGCTACTAAAGAAGCTTTAGTTAGATTAATATGTTGCATGAATTTGCCTATTAGTATTGCGGTAATGAATATTTTGCAGAATTATTCAAAATATTATATCCCGGATATAATAGGTTAGTAGAGTCACTACTTGAAATAATATTATGGAATATTATAATAATCACAATTTTATGCTTAAATCCGAATTTGCCTCTAATAATTATTCATTTGCTTTAACTTATAATATTTGGTCATGTTTTACATCTAGAGAATCATATTTAAGTGTAGTTGCACATTATATAGATGTGAATTGGACAATTAGAAAGAAAATAATTGATAAGAAATTAATTTCTAAACATGGTATGGGTGATATATATGATGGTGTTAATCATAAACTAGTAGAGTATGAAATTAGGGATAAAATAATTTCTTTGACTATAGATAATGATTCAGCTAATACTCTTGCATATAAAAATTTGAATGCAACTCTGGTGAACCAATATAGAACTCAACTTATCATCAAAGGTGTATTTGTCATGTTATAAATCTTATTGTTCAATGTGATTTGGAAATATTAAAACCTCATCTTGAAAAGGTTGGGTCTTTCATTACTTAGATTAGAGCTTCAAATAATAGAATATTAGAATTTAAAAGAATATGTGAAGTATACGAAATGCCTCAAAAGAAATTAAATATTGATATACCCGTAGATGAAACTCAACTTATAAAATGTTAGTAGATGTTATTAAATATCAACTTCCATTTTCTACATATATTTCCACTCATACCTGCGGTCATATATATGAGCATGAATGAGCGTTACTTGACAAATTTTCCATATTTTTAAAACCATTTTATGATGAAGCTAATAATTTAAGTAGAATATATTATCCAACTTTTAATTAAGTTTTATTACATATTGGTATAATTGTCAAAACATTATACTCTAACTATAATGATGAAGATCTTGGTCTTATTTTTTTCTTTTTTTTTTTCAAAATTTGATTTTATTGGGCGGCCGTCCTCCTCCACCAAATGTTTTGGTTTACATGTAATACATGCCCAATAAGAATAAAAGAAAATACAGATATGTAAATTTTTTGGAAACAAGTTGAGCTTTTTGCTTGAGAACTGATTTGAAGCTCGGTGATCTCCCTGCTGTAGGTCCCTTGCCTCTGTGGATCATCTTGCCGATTTTCTCCTCCCGTGGATGAACCTTGTAGCATCTTGGTGTAAGAGATTTAAAATGTCGTCTGTGGGGTGGGTTGAAACCACCTGGCTTGCTGATTGCAGCTGGCCTCCTTTTTTTGCTAGTTTGTCTGCAACTTGGTTCACTTCTCGGTATACATGTTTGATGTTGCAGTGCTGGAGAAGCCCCTTCAGTTTATGTATCCGTGTAACATGTTGCCTTATTCTCCAGGGAGCTCCTTGTGCCTGCAAAAGTGCATTTACTACCACCAGAGAGTCAATGCCAATTTCAAAATGAGTATAGTTTCTGGTGAGAGCCAACTCAAGACCACAAATCAGGGCTATAATTTTTACTTTGATGGGTGAGTTACAGCTGACATGTGAGTAGAAAATGAGCAGGCAGTCTCCTGATGTGTTTCTAAAAATTCCCCCAATCCCAGCAGTTGAGTTATGCCAACTTCCATCAAAACTCAGCTTGATGTTAGGGGCAGTAGGAGGCTCCCAGTAACAGTAACATAATACAGGCCTTGGGACTGATGTCTGTAGAGATATACCCAGATCCTCCAGTATCTTCTTTTCTTTCATATTGTTTGGTCTGTAATAAGTTCCTGCTGCCATAATGTACTGAAGGAGACCCAGGGAAGTAGCTATGACAGAGGCAAAGTCCAAGCGAGATGTTGTAAAATGAATGCTGCATCGATGTTTCCATATTTCCCAGCAGATGATCACTGACAAGGCTCTCCGGAGAAATTGGATGGTTTTCCCACTTGGTACTGTCAGCCATGCATCAAACCGATTTGCTAGTTGCAGAGGAGTATAAGAGTGGGACAGAATTTTGTCAAAGAAGCCCCAGAATGCATGGCTAGGTCTCCAGAGGATAGCAGATGCTCTGCTGTCTCAATCTGTCCAGAGTTCACACAGCACGAGCATTTGGAAGCCATCAGAATCCCTTTTGTTTGGATGTTTGAGTCGACTTGGATAATATCGTGCATCACTTTCCACATAAAGATACTGGTCTTTATTGGCAAGCCTGGGTCCCAGAATCATTTGTAAATCAGTGCAGGATCATGGTGCTGGCGTATTGTATGCCAAGCAGTTTTAACTGAGAAGTTTCCTTTGTAGGATGGCTTCCAAATCATCAGGTCTTCTCCATCTGCATCAATTTCTATATCTAGTATAGCTTGGGACAGTTGAAACGGTATTGCTTCTTGGATAAGGTCATCATTCCATTGTTTGTCTTGCCAGAATTCATTAACAGTCTTCTGATCAAGACCTGGGTTCACTTGTTCACAGAAGTTTCTATAGCATGCCAGTCATCTGTATAGAAGTTACAGTTGCCATCACCAAGTAGCCAGTGTGTATTTTGTAGCATAACCAGTCTGATGGATAGGATTCTTTTCCAACAGTGAGAGCCAGATGCGCGAACTTGCACTGTTGTGATGTCATTTTGTGAACAGTATTTTTTCAACATAAATTCTGCCCATAGCCCTTTATCTTGCATGATCCTCCACCATAGTTTCATCCCAAAGGTCTGGCAAATGTCGTATACTCTCCAACATCCCAAACCACCCTCAGATTGAGGGAGACAAATATTAACCCAGGATCTCCAGTGTATTTTTTTCTTGTTGTTTGCCAGCCCAAAAGAAATCTGACATGAGTATTTCAATTTTGTTTATGACGCCTGCAAGAGGCTGCAGAACCATGAGGAGATATATAGGAAGGCTGCTGAGCACATGTTTGATAAGTATTAACCTCCCTCCACTGGATAGTGATGTGGCAGTCCAGCCATCTAAACTTGCTTGCATTTTTGCATGCAAACTGTTGAAAAGAGCAGGTACCTTTTTCCCGAGTATAGAGGAGTGCCCAAGTATGTTACAGGGAGTGGAGAGTGGGAAAAACCTGTCCATTGCTTTAGAAGGTTTATTCGTTCAACCGAGACCATGGCGAGATGATGATACTGCTCTTGGAGATATTGACCAATTGTCCAAACACTCTTTCATAATTGTGTAGTAGTCTAATAATTGCATCAAGTGCGAACTTAGTCCCTCTGCAGAAGATGATGATGTCATCTACGTACGCTAAATGTGATATAATAGAGCATCCTTTAGGCACACTATATGCATATGAAGTGCAGGTTGTCATCAATTTTTGCCTTTTGGAGTCCTCTACTTAGTACTTCTGCATCAATGATGAACAGCAGAGGAGAGAGTGGATCTCCTTGACGGAGGCCTCTGGTGGATTTGAAATAGCCATAAGAAGCACCTTCTATCAATATTGAGAAGCTACAACTGGATATGATATGCCAGACTCTATCAATGAAAGGTTCTGCAAAACCGAAAGCTCGAAGTACTTGGATAAGATAGCACCAGGATACTCGGTCGAAGGCCTTTACCGTGTCAAGTTTGAGAGCCACATTGTGTCCTTAGATAGGCTTTCTGAGATATTTCATCATCACTTGGGCAAGCAATATATTGTCAGTGATGCTTCTGTTTGCTACAAAACCACTCTGGTATGGTGATACAATGGCTGGAAGCAGTTTGCTGAGCCTGGCTGCCATCAACTTAGAGAAGACTTTACCAATAAAATTACATAAGCTTATGGGGCAAAAATCCGATCAGTGTGTTGGGGGGTGACTTTTGGGACAAGAGTAAGCAGAATGCTTGTGTAAGACCCACTTAGTTCACTGCCAGCATAGAAGGTCAGAACTGCTGCTACAACATCCTGCTTGATTGTCTCCCAGCAAGTATGATAGAAATTCCCTGTAAAACCATCAATCTCAGGAGCGCTTTCCTTGCGAAGGAGATCTTGGTCTTATTGTTGAACCTATGGTTGCTAAATTCAATAATTATTTGTTAGATATTCCTTCTTTATATTGTTATGCCATGGTTTTAGATCCTACTAGAAAGTTAATCGGTTTGTCAGAGGAACTTGCTTCCATTAGGGTGTTGTGGGGATGGATTATAAAAATAAATTTCAAGTTGTTCTACTAACTTTGCAACTAGTGTTCAATAAGTATGATCAAGTGTTAGGTACAAGGAGAGACCCAAGTGTTGAAGAAGAAGATGACGATGAGACTCAACCACTGGAGAATGACATGTTTGATCCCAATAACAAATGACTGGGTATAGATAGTCCGGAGATCACATCCGAGCCAGAACCATCACAATCGTCACAATCCATAGTGCTTGGAAATGAACTATAATAATACTTTCAAACTTCGACATTCCGGTCCAAGAAGTTGCCTTTTGACGTCTTGAAGTGGTGGAGTTCTTGTTCAATGGAGTTCCCGGTACTTTCGATTTTAGCTCGGGATTTCCTAACCACTCCGGTGTCTTCCGTATCATCCGAGTCGGTGTTTAGCACCGCCAAACTCATTGTGGCCGATAGGAGAACGTGCTTCACACCCGAGATGGCAGAAGTCTTGTCTTGCATCCGAGAGATATTTGATTTGTATGTAAATTTTCCAAAACTTCTAAGTATTATGTAATAATTTTTCTGATTTATAAAACATTTTTTAGTTATAAATTTTTTTATTATTCTTAAAGTCCAACCCGCGGTTTGGACCGCTGTCCGAACCGCCAAACCGCACGGTCTGGTCTGCTTTTGGACCACCTGGGCACGGTTTGGCCTGTGCACAGTTTGGTCTGGTCTGGTCCAAATCGAATTTTCAGCTCTAATAGACCGTATTAGTTTATGTAGATAGTATGAGATAGAATATCAGTTGTGCAATGCCTCCCGTTGGTGGACGAATAGGCCGGGAGTATTTATTTCAAAAATTATTTTTAATGAAATAAAAAAAATAACGAAATAGGTTGTGAAGATGTGAGAAGGCAACCCATTCGCCATTAATTTTATTAAATCCCCCTTCTTTTGTTATTACATGACGATTCTATTTGGATCACACGTATTTCTTCCAGCAGTCGCAAGGTCCCTCATTCCACCAATAAAACATGGACCATTCACACACACCAAGGGTATCATCCCCGTACATATATATACATGTAGCATTGCACCATTCCTCTCGGTGAGAATTGTTAAAACCAGTAACGCAGTCGCCGGGACCCGGTTCTTCCTTGTATTGACCTGTGAAAAGAGTTTAGGGTTTAAAAGAATAAAAGAAAAAATAAGGAAAAGTGATAGCTAATAGTTGTTGATGATAATTAGTACCCGGGACACCCCATCTCCATGCCATTGCTGGTGATGGGATAAGAAGAGCAACCAGAAGGAAAATGGTCAAGTTGAAGAAGATGAGTTCCTTCATTTTTTTGGGTCCTTTTTTTTTTATCGTAGTTGGTGGATTGGCTCGTGAATGTGGTCAAATATATATACATAAAGTAATAAATAAAAAGTATGTTACATGACAAAATTAATGACGTGAATTGAATGGAATTTATTGCCACTGCATTTGTAGTGGGAGTTTCGTATTATTTAATTGTGTAGAATTACAAAACTGTTAAAATCGAGTGTTTTTTTAATTTGGTAAGTTGTTAAAATTGATAGTTGCTTATCTAGTATTGCATGACACGGGTACAACATAAATCTATTTTTTTTTAGCAAAACAAATTTAATTAATTAATATAAAGTATACTAGTATTTGTCCGTGTCTTGAAGACACAGGTACGAGAGACAACTAGTATAATGATGCAATTGTAAGTTAAAATTCAAAGGTCCCATGTGAAAATTCTAAATGGTAAATCAAAACAAGCGTGCAACGAATTATGTATTTGATAGTTATCCTCCCCCACCAAAAGATGTTTTTACATACAGAAATGGTAAGTTATACAAAAGACAAATGTTATAAATTTTGTATTTGTCTGGCGCCCTCCACGCCAAAGTGCTAGAAGATAGTATATAAATATACATGTAATGTATACAATAATTGTAAAACGATAGTCGTCGCTGGTGCACGTACAACATATGTAGACGGAATAAGCCTGACATTCCCTGTAAGGGAAATGATCAGATCACATGGCCAGTTTTTAAACGTAAGAGTTAAGCGACAACTTTCCAATTTGTAGGGTGAGGAAAGTACCATTATGTAGCTACTACACTGCAGGAAGTATTAAAACGAAGAACTCTCATTTCATGTCACTACAGTAACATGCAAAATAGAAGCAAAATCAATATATAAGCAATAAATAAACTAACACTATTGGAATAAATAAGCAACGATCGAACAATATCAATAATGAAAAATGTTGTAAATAGTTATAATCACAGATAGAACGCTTATTTAAAGGAGTAAGACTTGAATACCTGAGCACACCGAGCATCTCTTTGGAAAGTTGTGTCCCTATTTGTACAGGATTGATAAGTTGCCATTAACTGCAATTTAGCCACCTTATTAGTATCGTAATGATTCCAAATGCATTACAAATATTAGGGTATACAAACACAAATAGAGTGGTGTAAAACTAACCAGACATAATCTTCATGTTGGATTGGGAGGGGTATTTGAAGTGTTCATTTGCAACAGCACTTCATGATATACTACATTCTCTGTGGCATTTATATGACCTTCCGATAATACAACAGATATTCTATTAGCAGATGTAGCTCGTGACAATGCAACGTATGCCTGACCATGACTAAATATCGGTGTTGAAGTCGATTCAAACATACTTAACAGACTGTCCCTGTGGCTTGTTGATTGTCATAGCATATGCCAATCGAACTGGAAATTGTCTCCTAGTTATTTGGAATGGAATTTCAGATGTGGAGGGTGTCAATGAAATCCTAGGGATGAATTCCAAGTTACCCGCATGTGGGCCATTTAAAATTCTTGCTTCTATCACGTGATGGCTACATCATTCAATCATCAGTCTTGTGCCATTACAAAGTCCATTGTGAGGTGCAATATTGCGGAGAAGCATAATAGGGCACCCCTTCTTCAATGTTAACTTGAATGATGACAATCCTATAGGATTTATCGAGTTCAAATACTCAGTAGGATATTAATTAGCAAGACTTGCATCTTGTTGATCTTCTTTAGACATTTTATCGGCGGCTAAATAAGTATGTAGAAGACCCAATAAAACTTCCAAAGCAAGAGAATTGGTGGAATCTACATCATCATTCCGCACGGAAAGTATCGTCCGTTCATTTAAATCGTTCGCACGGTGGTCTTTATTTTTTATTTTATTTTTTTAGTTAAAACTCGTCCTTTGATTTCGCGACGAAGTTACGTGTTAATGAAAAAGAGGCTACTAAAGAGCCCAAAATGTTCATACATAAGTTCATGATTGAATACCTAAGCAATAGACCCAATTATTACGCGCATTGCTTAAGTTCCAGAAAGCTATTCTTACATGAAAGACTGTTGTGGGTTTATTGATCCATAGTTATCAATTCATGAAATGTAAACAATCGAATAATAAGGAATCTAAGCTTCAGAAACACAATAATTTCCATGAAACTAAAAACAAAGTATCAGCCGAGAGAAAATGTATCAACCCAAAGCAAAAGTAGCCAAATATACATTCAAAGTTTTCACTTCGGGCAAAGATATTTAGCTATAACTTCATCGTTAATCTTATCTACCAAATACGAAAGTCATTTTTCCTGCACTTCATCTTCGAAGATCTCCAACATTTTTCTTGCCGATTCATGATCGAGCAGGAGAGTCACAATCACCGTTCCTGTACAGACATTGTACTGCTCTCAGCTTATCAATCAAAGTGATACGAGACCCCCAACCAAAGTCTATCAAAGGCGTGCACGTGGCTGAGGAAAAAGGAAGATAGAATCTTGGCAGATCTGTTTGCAACGGCTCTTTTGTTTATTACCGTTGGAAGGATACCAATATAAATATCTAGTACTCTGTAATGAAAAACACATGCTCTCTTATTTTATTGAATGCAAAAGTTTTACAAGTTCTCTATTCTCTGAGTTCTGTCTACATCTTACATTATTCAGACTTGTAGAACAGGTTGAACTCCAAACCCATCACGGAGTCTAACCAATCTGCAGGTTCCGTTCTTCTTCTAGTGTCGTACTCAGGCCCCGTAACTCGATCTCGATCGCGAATTCTTAACAACTTGGTATCAGAGCCACGAGTTGCCCCGGCTACCAATGACATGGGAGAAAACACTTCATCTGTCGTCAACTCTTCTTCTGAATTGGCTCTACCGGCGTCCGACAAGCAGTCCCCAAAAATCAAGGAGCTCCGTCAAGGGCAAGTGGCATTGGATGCCCAGGTGGCCGAGATACGGATTGCTCTCAAAGTTCTCACGGACCTGGTCCTCGCAGGTAATGCCAGAACGGAAGCACAGAGACCCACGATGGGAGTGCCGGCAACTGGCGAAACCTCCAACCCAACTCAATTGAACAAACGGCAGGCGTCTCTCGGTATTTCATCCCTGGACAATGAAACCACAGGAGGCACTGCCACCAACGTCGGCCCACCACCCGCCTTACCAGTACTGGACCCCTGGAAACCCCCCAGCGCGTCCAAGGGACCCTTGGGAGGGACAACTACGGATGAATGGCACCCCATGGACCACCGACTACCCCCGATTATCTCGGTTGACCCAGCCATTTAGATTTTCCAACCTTCTAAAGCGGCGACAATCCAGAAAGCTGGTTACTCCGGTGCACCGCCTATTTTGGCCACCAACACATCGCTCCAGCAGAAAGAGTTTCAATGGCAACATATTATCTGCTAGGCGAGGCCCAACAATGGTGGCATTCGGTGAATAGTCGCACCCCAGGGCTCCATTGGGATGATTTCGTTTGGTATTTCCGCCAACAATACTCACCGCCCGGACTCATCGAACCCGTCGCCAAAATAGCATCACTCCGACAAACGTCGACGGTGGAGGACTTCAATCGGCGCTGAAACGAACTTCCCCCATCCATCAAAGGGGGAATCTGTGAAAGCACTGAGCTTGCCCTCTACTTGAAAGCCCTGGATCCCCAGATCGCAGCTGAGGTACGCCTCCATCGTCCTCTCAATGTGTTTAATGCTATGTTTTTGGCCAGGGAAGTACAGCACAAATTGGAGATCCAGCACCAACTCTCTTTTCAATCGGGTGCATACCAATCTCCTCCCGTCAAGATGACGCCGCCGCGGAAAAATCCACCCCCGCTGCCCACGGTCAACACACCCAGCCCAAGTCAACATAACCGCAAACCCATCAACGGAGCTAAACAACCGGAGCAACGTTGGCTGACACCCGCCGAAATTGTGCAGCGCCGATCGCAAGGCTTGTGTTTCAAATGCGACGACAAATGGGTGAAAGGTCACGTATGTCGGCGTCTCTTCTGTATCGAAGTCATCAGTGAACTCGACGACGAACCAGGAGAAGATGACCGGTTTGACGAAGAATCAGTTGAAATTTCCGTCAACGCCATTTCGGGTCGCACCGGTGGCAAAACCATGAAGGTCGACGGACAGCTCACCGGCCAACAGGTACTTGTACTCCTCGATTTCGGTAGTACCCATTGTTTTTTGGATGAATCTTTGGCAGGTAAATGGGGCTCCAATCCCCCAAGAAAATCAAGGCCATCGTAACAGTCGCCGATGGCAAAACTATCTACAGCGCCGGATTCTTGGCCGATCAGGACATCCAACTTGGTGGGCACTCATTCCGCTTCAATCTATATCTCCTTCCCTTGAAGGGATTTGGATTGGTTTTGGGTGTAAACTGGTTAGAAATGCTGGGCCAAATTGTGTGGGACTTTAAGCCTTAAGGCCCAACATATGAGTATTTTATGGGCCACACAGACAGTGACTCTCTACGGGTTCCAGACCGAATTGTTTGTAGCTTATTTGGTCCCATCGGTCGACCAACAGGAAACCCTCCATCAACTGTTACAGCAGTATTGATCCCTCCTCATCCAACCTTCGGGCCTCCCACCGCAGTGCCAGTGCGATCATCGAATCACCCTCTGCAATGGCTCTGATTCGGTCAACGTCCGACCATATAGATACCCCCACGGCCAAAAGATAGAAATTGAGTCGCAGTGCCACGAATTGCTCCAACAAGGATGGATTTGGCCGAGCACTTCTCCGTTCACCTCGCCGGTACTTCTGATCCGAAAGGCGGATGCATCCTGGCGACTGTACGTTGACTACCGCACCCTAAATGCTCTGACCATCAAGGATCGCTTTCCAAATCCTGTGGTGGAAGAACTATTAGAGGAACTGGGCCAAGCGCGAGTCTTCTCCAAACTCGATCTCAAGTCAGGTTACCATCAAGTCGGGATGGCACCGGAATCAGTCCCTTTCACCGCATTTCAGACTCACCATAGCCATTTCGAGTTCCTTGTCATGCCGTTCGGGCTCACGAACGTGCCGGCTACTTTCCAATCGCTGATGAACGCCGTCTTTCACGGGTACCTTCGTAAATTTCTCCTCGTATTTTTTGACGATATTTTGGTATATAGTCCGTCTTGGCAGGAACATATCCAGCACTTGCAGCTGACATTCGACACACTCTCCCAACATGGATTAGTGGCCAATGAAAGCAAGTGTTCCTTTGCGTTCGGTCGCATTGATTATCTTGGCCACATTATCTCAATCAACGGAGTCGAAGCTGACCTGTCCAAAATTTCAGCAATAACAGACTGGCCGGTTCCGACTGATATTCGTGGATTACGAGCATTCTTGGGTTTGACGGGATATTATCGCTGATTCATCAACAACTACGGGGCCACCGCCGCACCATTAATGGCATTTCTAAAGAAACAAGCATTTAAATGGAGCCTGGAGGCCACTGCCACTTTCGAAAATCTGAAAAATGCCATGGTGACCGCCCCTGTGCTCCAGCTGCCCGATTTTTCCAAGAAATTCATAATTGAATGTGATGCCTCATGTGTCGGAATTGGTGCAGTCCTTATGCAAGAAAACCATCCCATTGCCTTCTTTAGTCGCAAAATGGGGATCAAGCACGCATGCCTTCCGGCATATGAAAAGGAGTTGATCGGCTTATCGAAGGCCGTACTTCACAGGCGTTCTTACCTTTGGGGCAGCTGCTTTTTGGTCCGAACTGACCACTTGAGTCTCAAATACCTCCTGGAGCAGAAGGTCTCAACTCCGCCACAGCAAAGATGGCTGAGCAAGTTACTTTCTTATGAGTTCACAGTCGAGTTCAAGGCCGGAAAGGACAATACCGTAGCAGACGCCTTGTCCTGGAAGGATTCAGACCCTTTGGCCCTTAATGCATGTTCCATGCCAGTACAAGGCTTGATCGAGATCGTTTGTACTGAGTTACAGCAGCATCCGGACCTTACTCGGTTAAAAGAGGAGTTGCACGCTTCTGCCGACACTACTCCTTACAGTTGGAGCCAGAACCTCTTATGGTACAAGCAGCGCCTCTACATTCCTCCACACTCTCATCTGGTTGAGCTCATCATCCGCACCATTCACGAGATGTTCCATGAAGGTGTTGTGAAGACAATACACCGCATAAAGGCCGATTTCTACTAACCATCAATGAAGGTCACCGTTGCTCCCATAGTTGCGGCTTGTTTAACTTGTCAGCGAAACAAATCTCTTCATCTACAGCCGGCCGGCCTACTCCAACCATTTCCAGTTCCGCAACAAATTTGGGCGGATATCTTCATGGATTTCATCGATCACCTTCCTTCTTCGCACGGAAAAACGGTCATCTTGGTAGTGGTGGACCGTTTCTAAAAAATGGCCCATTTTATTGCTCTAACACATCCATATACTGCTATTTCTGTGGCTCAACTGTTTTTTCAGGAAATTGTAAGGCTTCATGGCATCCCGGAGACGATTGTGTGTGACCGAGACACCGCTTTCACCAGCTCCTTTTGGAAGGAATTGTTTAAACTCGACGGAACAGCACTGCACTTCACTTCAGCGTACCATCCTCAAAGCGATGGCCAAACGGAGGTCATCAACCGAGTTCTCCAGGCATACTTAAGATGTTTCACCGACGACAACCCTGGATGATGGAAGGACTGGCTCACATGGGCAGAATATAACTACAATACCAGTTTCCACTCAGCCTTGCGAACCTCTCCATTTGAGGCTGTATATGGCCGGCCGCCTCCACGTTTATTGGACTATGCACACGGGGTAGCAAAACAGGAAGGCGTCCACCATGCCCTGCGTGATCATCATGAAATGCTTGCTGATTTGAAGGAAAGATTCTTACAGGCGCAGAATCACACAAAACAGAGGTATGATCTTGCCACAGGGACCTTGAATTTGCGCCGGGTGATTGGGTTTTATTGAAACTCCAGCCGTACAGACAGACATCACTTGGACGAAAACATACGAAGAAATTGGTCCCAATTTATTATGGTCCATTCCAGTTCGAAGAGCGCATCGGTGTGGTGGCCTATCGCTTACATCTTCCTCCAGAGACACGCATCCACCCAGTTTTTCATGTGTCCAAACTGCAAGCATATATTCGCAGCCCTCTCGCAACTCCGCGCCTTCCACGCATTCATAAAGGAACAACACATCCCCTCCCTCAGGCCATCCTAGATCACCGCACGTTTCAGGGTACCCCTTAAGTCTTGGTTCACTGGAACGGTTTGTCTCCAGCAGAATCATCCAGGGAAGATGAGGCTCAGCTCCAGCAGCTTCATCCTGACTTTCTTCTACCGGACAAGGGCATTGTTAATGGGGTGGGTGGTGATACGAGACCCCCAACCAAAGTCTATCAAAGGCGTGCACGTGACTGAGGAAAAAGGAAGATAGAATCTTGGCAGATCTGTTTGCAACGGCTCTTTTGTTTATTACCGTTGGAAGGATACCAATATAAATATCTAGTACTCTGTAATGAAAAACACATGCTCTCTTATTTTATTGAATGCAAAAGTTTTACAAGTTCTCTATTCTCTGAGTTCTGTCTACATCTTACATTATTCAGACTTGTAGAACAGGTTGAACTCCAAACCCATCACGGAGTCTAACCAATCTGCAGGTTCCGTTCTTCTTCTAGTGTCGTACTCAGGCCCCGTAACTTGATCTCGATCGCGGATTCTTAACACAAAGATTGTGTCAAATCTATTAGAGAGACAGAGACAGTGGCGGCTTGGGCAAAGGCAAGGGCGGCAGGAGGAGTTCCACGGAGGCTTGATATGTAGGTTCTGATCTCCGTATAGCAGTTGAGCTTCTCATCTTGCAGGTAGTGTGATGGCACTTGTCTTTTCAGCAATTTCGAACCACATGTCAAAATATGTGCATCTTTGTTCAAGAACACAATATTCAAAACCATTTGTGTGGCTATGTTCTTTCAAACCCATTTGTGACTGTTGTTAATGTTTGTTAGCAGTCTTTGTATGTGAATGTTGGTTATGAGGGGTATGACAGTATGTTGGTGTTGTGAACCATTTGGTTCAAATATGTATCATTCTGTGTATGTTTTGATAATATGTAATCCTCTTAAATATGTATATGTTTATGGTGGTTGACAGGGATATGCTGTCGCACGCGATGAAGAAAAAACTTGTCCATGCTTGTGTTTATGCCTTGATGGGTTTTAGGAAGAAAAAAAAACAGATTCCACCATGCCACTGTTTTTGAAGTCATAGATTTGGATCCTTATGTGTTGGAGTTGACACCTCCCAGACACAAAGAGTCAGTTGTAGAAGGAGAGATGCCCTGACGAAGAGTCTGTGATTCATGTTGTGATGGCCCATGACAAAGATCCAATGATCGCTGCTGCGATGGCCCCTGACGAAGAGCCTGTGATCCCTGCTGCGATGGCCCCTGACGAAGAGCCTGTCATCCCTGATGCAATGGCCCTTGGCAATGAGCTGGTTATCCCTGCTGCAATGGTTAACCCTATTTTCTACGTTGAACATAATAGATGGAAAGGAGTTCAACTATCGTGCCCACGGTAAACGCTGGGTAGCCAAGTGCCGAGCGGATAAATGATTCATCTGGCTTATGTTCTCTTCTTCTGTCCGAAGAAATGATTCATCGAATTATATGTATATGATTAATCGAAGTGGAAAGGTTATTTGATGATCCTTCCTAATCATGGGATGTGATGAAGGAATTAGTGAAGCCTTAACTTGTTTCTTGAACCATCATTTGTGAAGATTGTGATTTGATCCTTATTTTGCATCTGGCATATAGCCAAACATACCCTTTTCCAGATGTTGTGTGCATAATTTTGTTTAGAACTGAAATATGTTAATGTTGCTGTTAAGAATCTGCAAGTTATTGATTCATGATGCAACTAGTGAATGAATTCCTGCGGTTTTACGGTTCTGTCAGTCATACACAAAAGTCAGTTTTCACTGAAACACAGACTAGACTCTATTAGTTTGGGCAAAAAGGTACTTGAACATTTTTGGGACTATTCACAACCACTAACATCACTACCAAACACGTGACCAAATAATCCGGATGATACTACACGATGGATTAGACAAAACTGATAATCCACATCTCTCTCACAAGACAGAGAGTGGGACCCACACAAACACATATACCAACATTAGTATATGTGTGTTTGTACTTATATGCGGTGCGAAACGGTGCGATGCGGTGCGGAGGTGAGGTGTGTTATAACGGTTCTCAGATTAGACGAGCAGTGCTGCTATAGCGCACTGTTATAGTGCACCCTAGTGCATGGAAGCACACACACCAACATTGGTGCATGTGTCTATTCACAAGCAGTGTGGCACACCGCTTGCCAAGGGGTGCGCTACATCGTTTCTGGGATTAGACATCAACGGACCAACTGGAAAACACACAAATTTCGTACCAAACCAAACAGATAACCGTCGATTAGCACACAACTTCTATTCAGTCTGTTTTTCAAACTACCTTGGTACCAAACGGAGCCATAAGAGAGAACAAAACATGAGACATGGGCACAATAGCTCATCTATTATTCATCCCCTTTCTCCTTAACCTTCTAATTTAACGAGAATGAAAACACTGCCATAGAACGTCTATCGTTGTGCATATACCTACCGAACAACACTGTCTCGTAAAAACTCTTACAAGATATGGGTCATCAGTGTACACCTGCCGCTGGAAGCAATGAAATTGCATCAAAATCTTTTATCTCGGACTTAACCAAATATCTGGTTGCAATTACATCGGATCAACAACTTTTATCTCGTTCCTCTCAGCTTTCTTGGCACCGCTGCCCCAAAAATCTGAACCCAAAGGCATTTTAATAGCTCAACACCTGATCTGATTGTAAAAAATAAAAGTACAAAAATGGACCTTATCGGCAACACCAAATTCTACAGCTTGAGCAGCGTCCATTGATAATATTCCTTCCATCAGATTGGCCACGACCTCTTCTGACTGATCGAACAAAAAATTGAGGGAACAACATAATTTGCTTTTTCGCATTAAACATTTCAGTAAAATAACAAAATCAGTAGAAAGTATCAACTTACGTTTCTGGTGTGACGTGCGAAGAGTTTGACAAAAGTATCTCTGTGCCTTATCACCTAAAAAGGCAATTTGGTTGGGTATTACTAATCAAGCTTTCAAAAATCCTGAAAATTGTGAGAGACTATCGTACATTTACCGACTCGTGATTCATGAAAAAGACAGACTATTATTATTCAATCTGATTACATGCGATTGCTTAACCAATTACATTTTTATAGCAATCCTAGTCATAGAAAAGCTAGATGATACCCATCCAAGTTCTCAACAGAGGCACACCAGTTTCGCTCATACAATAATCAAATTTAGAAGTTGTCTCTCATGTCTCATTCTTCAGAATTTCAAAATATCTGAGTTTCATCGCAGCATCAAACTATATGGTTTAGAAACTTGCCTCTTTTGCACGAATAAAAACATCACTAGCCGGCATTAGACCCAATGAGGGGATACTTGGTTGATGAATCATAACTGTGAAATAATTTTTTTTAGAACATCCAAGGAAAATCAGATAGGAGATAACCGCCAAGATTTATAAAATCAAGCAGATCAAACTTAAATGAACCTTTGGCATTTGGCATCATATATCTTTTGCCTTTGGTTCCTGCAGAGAGAAGCAGACATGCATGGCCAATTGCAGTTCCAATAGCTACCGTATGTATCTGAAATGTAAGATGCGGATAATTCACATAATTTAAGACACCTGCTCGTGGCAACGGCACATACAACTAGAAACAAGGATACAACGTCGATTCCAACTAACAAGTAACATGGGAGATGGTGAGAAGTCTGAAATGAAATAACAAACTAGAATAGCAACCAATGATCTATTCTGGATTATGAGTCATGACCCACCAAAAATACCGTAATAAGAAAGCTGTGATAAACGGTGTTAGAAATAAGTATTAATATATATAAACATAATCCAGAGATTCTCAATTTACGAAGAAGATAGCCGATCTTATATCATGAAATTAGTGTTTAAATTAGAGAAAGATGGTATAAAAGTGCTGTCTTTGTCAAAATATTATCTTCTTGTATTAACCTTTATGACAATAAAAAAAGCCCTATCTATACTCTGAAAGCAATAATAAAGAAATTAGTATAGCAGATTTAAATATTATATTATATATGTTTGGTATCAAGAAAAAGTCGGACGGACTAGTCAGACTAGATTTTGGATTACACTTTAAAAGTCTCCGGTAAAAATATCCATCTGGTACAGCAGAAGTTATGACAATTCAAGATGCTGCCGAAAGCTTGTTAGCTCAACCGAATTGTTCATTTCTCAAATCAATATTTTCATAACACCTCTAGCAGCAACGTCCTTTTTTCTTGTTCAAGAATACACATCCTCCCAACTCAATTAATCGTTTTGTTACAGGACATAAAAATTCACACTACTATTTCACTCATGCACTAGAATTCAATGCGATCAAGTATGTCCACACCAAAACAAGCATTATAAACAAGAAAAGCGACAACCAATTTACAAAGAGCCTTACCTCATTCTTCAAATGCATCAAACAATCGTAAATTGCAAAACCTTCCGTTTCCATCGCAACCTTAAGTAGTAAAATATTCTCTCAGTATTCGGTAAGAAAAAAGGCAATGAAATCGTCCAATACTTCAAAGATAGATAAAAACAAAGTGCGAATAAAGTTAGAACCGAGTAAAAACTGTAGAATAGAAGATACAGCACACCGTTTCACCATCATCATCAGTAGTTCCAGTGGAATTTATGTAAAGGTAAATTGGCTTTTTGGGATCCATCCACTGAAGAAACATCAACTCAATTATAACAAGTTCTGAAACAGCTGGGACCAGCTGACACCAAAAGCAAAATCTACATGTCATCATGTGCATGAAACAAGACATTAAAGTTATATACAACTCATAATCAGAACGAAGAGAAAAAGAAAACCAGACAAAAAAATGCTTATGGATAATGTTTTAAAATCTATAAGTATGGACAAAAGCAAATTTCAGAGTATCAATTAACTTGAGCTCGTGCAAACAGTTAGTTGAAGTTTGACACCTACCAATAAACAATTAAAATTTGGAAAAGAAAGGATTGCAAAGGCCAGGATGGGAAAAGGCTGATAAAAGGCTAATAAAAAAAAAGTATACACGGCACTACTATTTCAAAAACAATTCACAAGATGATGAATTTCTAAGCAAAATTACCCTAGAAGACAGCAAAGGTATATATCACAGAAAAATGTAACAATTCTTACCGGCATTCCAATATATACTATTCGTTCAGCCAGAAACATTGAGGGCAAGTCCGGAGGACGTTTTCTGGCTCTACGCTTGATCTTGGAATCTGATCTCTTCACCTGTTATGGAGGAGCAAAAGTAATCCTGCTAAGTCCAAAGTTCAATGCCAAAAATATGTTCTTCATCTGACAAATAAAGAAGAAACATGCTCTTGTATATACAGGAGGAACCTCCTATAACATGTTTTGGTCCATTTGAAACCAACTAATTCTGTAATTCCAAGTAGATCCTTAGAACTTTATATATTGCATCCTTTGGACGGGAGCTTCTGGTTTCGAAGTTAAACCTCAAAAGATCCTTTATAAATTGAAAATTACAACTTTACAGACGCTTAATCTTACACCTTGAGACCATGCCCGAACAGAAATAAGTAAGATACACAAAATAAGTTGAGTTCAGACTGACGTGCTAAACTGTACTAAACTTTCGAAACTCAATGCTTACACTTATGCTCAAATAGCGAAAATATGTAAAGAGCAATACCTGAGCGAATGTAGCCATTGGGTGAGCCGAGTCAAATATGTCCATGTATGGTAGCGTATCCGATTTTTGGTGCTGGTTGAGCAGAGTATTTGGTGACGATGCCGCAACAGAGGCTAGCATCGATAAAAATGGATCTTTAGGGTTCATAGGAGGCATCGGAACATTTCTGTTATTGATTGAAGCGTAAGTACGCCTTCTCTGTGGCGGTGCAGCCGATGATGATGGGCAGCGAATAGATAAAGCAATAGCTAACCGCAAGCAGTTGGCCATGGAAGGAAAAGGCGAGGCTGTCTTGTGACTCTTATCCCAGTCCAATTGATTCTTTTCAGATGTTGCGTGAAGACCAGCGCAGGGCAATGAAAGAGGGATTAATTGGATAAATAAATCACGACTAACATTTTCATTCGAAAATTGAACCCCTCTTTTTTAATGAATTTTGTATATTTCAATATAAAATCAAACCAGACCAAACCAAACATACCCAATAAATTCGGTCCTTAGGCAGGGTCTGAGGAGGGTAAGATGTACGCAATCATACCCCACCCCTCAACAGGATGGGGAGATTGTTTCGGTGGAGACCCTCAGCTCAAAAAAAAATAAAAAAAAATAAAAATAAAAATAAAAAAATAAATACACACACATAATCATAATACTAGTAATAATAGTATTGATCATAGTAATAATAGTAATAATCCTAATAATAGTGGTAATAATAGTAATTATTATAACAATAATAGAAGGAATAAG
>JAOYMZ010016899.1:0-19364 GCA_025802335.1 Pinguicula primuliflora
TCCGCAACAACGCAAAGGTATATTCGTTGTACTCGTTATTATTAGATTCGTTCTATTATATCCGATATTGATCTACATTCTATACTGCAATAAAAAATTTGGTAAAAATACATTTATTTTCTATCACCCAAATTATAATGTATCTATGGCAAGATGATTTCGGAACCGATCACAATTTTTTGTTATAACATCTCGAGAAAATTTAGGTTCTTCACTTTAAATGCATATGTTTAGCTTTTTAGATTTTTCGTCGATGAAGGTGTCGATCAATCTATAATCATCCTCGTACAACAGCATGTACACTTTAATTTTATTTCGGCATAAAAATGTGATATCTTGCATTCAGCCTGCATAGTAGTACTTCAAAATCTCGAATTGGACAAGGTCAAACGGAGAGAATTTTTTTCATATTATGGGAAATTTTATTCACTAAAAGTATGAGATTGACAGTTTTGGAACAAATGCTCTTCATTAATGCCACAAGTTCACTCATGGACATGTGGTATTGTTGTACGATGTAAGATGTCAAAATTTGTGCCATCGTGTGTGATATATTTTTTTTGGTTAAGCGTGTGTGATATATATTATATGCTATTGAAGGAAAAGATCAAGAATAATGATATTGTTATAGATATATGTTATAGATATAATGATTAAACTGTTCTGTATGTAAGAGTTATCTGTAATTGCCAGTCCTACAAGGATTACAGAGAATGAAAGAGAAACCGTTTGTCTTCCAATCTTCTATTTTTCTTTCATACAGAATTCTTGAGATTACAATACGTTATCAGCCAGAGTTGCTCATGCTTGGATCTCTCCGAGTTTTTCGAGTATCTCTCCAGCAGAGTCACTTCGCTCGCTGCTCGATCCGATCCGTCCAGTCGTTGAAACCCTAAAGGCCGAAACCTAGCACAATTTTTATTCCAGAATGACATCGATGGACGACTTAGACGACTTATAATGACATAGCAGGAACTTGGTAGTTGGTAGTCAATTGCTCTCCGGAATGAAGGGTTTTTGCAGTTTTCAATGATTTGCGCGGAGATTTTCAGATTATTGGGGAGAAATGGCGTCGACTGTTGAGGTTCTATTCTGGGGATCTGCTGGGATGACTTACATAACCTACTCAAACCTATGTGCCAATTTGCTAAGAAATTGTTTGAAAGAGCCTTACAGATCAGAAGGTTTGGGCCATGAGAAGGTGCACTTTTATGCTTCTCGATGGGTCGATGGCAAACCCGAGAAGCCAAGTGTTGGGATTTTTATGTAATTAAACATCCTAGTTTGACTTGAATTATTAGTCCCTGTAAGAATTCTAATTGCATTAGAATTCCTCTCTATAAATATTAGGAGAAATTTTCTCCTGCAAGAAACTATCTTGCAGGATGCTATCTTATTTGCAAGATGGTAAATCTAGGCCACTGATTTGTAAATGGATGTCCCAGATTTATCAAACACAAAAAGAGTCACGTGACTCCAAAATTGCAGAAAACATGTCTTTCGGTCTTCTTCCTCCCAAAAAAGAAGAGCTACTGCGGCTACAGGTCTCGCGCCGGGAAATATTTCATCCCCTTGAGGCCTACCGGCGGCGAAAACAACAGGCGGCCAAAAAGAAGACCTACTGCGGCAGCGCCGGTGGAACAGGAAAAATCGTGTAATCGGTTTGTCGAGGAGCCCGTGAGGCCTACCGGTGGCGAAAACAACAGGACAAAGCTATTCGGCATCCCGCTGCTGTCTTCGAACAAGAAAAGACTGCACTCTGAGACCAATTTTAAGAAGGACGATTATTTGGGGCTCAATCTCATGCCGCCGTCTTCATATTGGCACGGCCTTTAACGTTAATTGAAGTAATTAACCTCTGTTTCTTGTTAATGTCGGATAAGTATTGCTGAATTTTAAATAATATTGCCTTGCATTTGCATAACTTCATTACCGTTGTTATTCAATCGCCGGCGAAATGTGAAATCTTGTTTCTGCAGTAGGTCTTTTTTGGGAGGAAGCTGACTATTTTTTCTGCAATTTTGGAGTCAACTGACTCTTTTAGTGTTTGATAAATCTGGGGCATCCATTTACAAATCAGTGGCTCAGATTGACCATCTTGCAAATAAGATATCATCTTGCAAGTAACCATCCTGCATGAGAAAATTTCTCTAAATATTAGATCTCTTGGCCATTAAGGTAGAGAAAGAGGCGGAAAAAGAAAGAGAGACTGGTTTGAGAGAAAAGGTGAGACGTGAGACTTGGGTTGTGGCTCTCTTGTCTGGGCGACTTGAGAGGTTTTCCCTGTGTACCTTCAACATTTTCTCTGTGTCTCCTTTGTATCGCTGTTTATAGTGGATTGATTCTCCTCTTCTCCCGTGAACGTAGGCGTTCTGGCCGAACCACGTTAAATCTTGTATTGTTGTCTTGTCCGTTTATTTTTCCGCTTTCACGTTAATCTCTGAATTTCCCAACAAATGGTATCGGAGCCTAGGTTGTGAGATCTAGGGTTATTGTTCAAGATTTATCGAAAGATTGATGATCTTGATGTTCTGGGACGTGAGATTTGTGATGTTTGGGCACAAAATTTGTTGAAAACGGAAAAAGGGACGATTTTTGATAAATCTCCCACATTGACCAGTGTCACCGAAACGTTGACCGCCAATTGCCGAAGATTGAGGACTCCGATCGGGATGATCTTGGGATCGTTTGAAAGCCCATTGAAAGAGGAACAAAAGCCTATGTTTTTGTGATCAATTGTTTTCGTAAAGGTTCTCGATTTTGTCAAAATCAATCGAAACTGTTGCTATCCGCAAAGGAATGTGCAATGAACTTTGACCGCTGTTTGCCGGAGATCTACCTGTCCGATTGCTACGATTTTGGTGTCGTTGGAAAGCTCTTAGAACGAAGAATCAGATCCCTAAGGTGGTGAAGTAGATCGTTCAGTGTATCCGGCTGATTGAGCACGAAATCGATGAGCAAGTTTTGGGTTTTGTTGGACTGTTCAATTGGGTTGGTTTTTAGCAACTTGGAAATATTGTGTGGTATTCGTGTTTACTTGCGGTTAGAAATAGAATATCTGAGAACACAGTTTTGCTGCTTGGTTAATCTTCTGGCTAGTATGGTGATATAACCAGTGTGGTTTGGGTCAAGTTGGCGATGTGTCTAAGTTAAGATGAAGGCAATCTTGACGTATGGGTTAACGGATGTTGATCTTAAGGAACTGAAAATTGGGTTAGACAAGAAGCCAATGAAGCTTGGAATGAAAGTTCTCGGGTTCCACTTGTGAAAATTGGGTTATAGAGAGGAATTCTAATGCAATTAGAATTCTTACAGGGATTAATAATGCAAGTCAAACTAGGATTTTTAATTACATAAAAATCCCAACATAAACCTATCCGAAGATATGATCTCTGATAGGATGAGTTGGAGACGTCATATTACGGTTAAAGATACCTAAGACTATATAGAGTAACATTTGCTTATTTGACCTCTAGTCTGATAGAAATCAGTGGGACATACTAGTTGATATGTAACATCTCAGTTATTTTACTGCACCTTTTTATTATGATTATTGTATGTATTCTATTTATTTTTTTGTTTTTTTTATTTATTTTCGAGTTGAGGGTCTCTACGAAAATAATCTTCCCATCACATTTTCTTTTCCAAGTGAAATCCCCTAGTATACGAAAGAGTGAAAAAGTTGTTGAGGGATGCGAGTATGATTGCGTACATCCTACCCTCCCCAGACCCTGCCTAAGGGCGAGATTTACTGGTATGTTTTGTTTTGTTTGGTTTATATTTTCATAAGGGTGTCACTTAGTTCCGTACATTCATCCCAGTCATACAATTTCCAAAATAGTACTACAACGGTGCAACTCATATAAAAGAAATTCAAAGAGTCTAAATCTAGCTCCCACTACTTCAACTTTGCCCGGAATACTTCACTCGAGCCCCGTTTCCACTTGATCTATTTCTGCATAAAATTAATATACAAAATAGGTTGTGATCGTCCTTAGAAGCTCAGTAGGATGTTCTAATCTAACCACACTTTAAAATCAATTTTTCCCACACATGAACAAGCCAAATCTCATTCGGTTACATACTATTGCCATGCCCCCTTCACATAGTTCATAGTCGTTCAGCACCCAACAAATTATTTCACATGCAACTGCTAGTGCTGGTACATCTTAAGCATGATGTTCTGGATTACACACTATTATTTTCTATTTCCTCAACGCATGTAAAGTCAAACAACAATTTATACGAAATGTGGCCGGGTGAAGGTGTGGTTGACAAAATCTCAAGTCTGCAGTTTTTTTAACTTTCTTCTTACCTAACAAAAATTCACACCCATTCTTGTGTGACCAATGTGGTCAAGTATGGAAAAGTACAAACTGAGAGAGTCACATCCCTGAACCCGCTCGCCCCAACGTTCTCATCCCATGCCCCTCCACAGCACTTCAGCCAAAGAGTGCATGCGCCATGATCACCAGCTGTGTCACGTCTGGAAACGAACATCGCCGCACACAGCTGCCCCTGTGGACAGACCTTCCCGCAACACCTCAGCCAAAGGAGATTTGTCCCTGCTGTCACATCAGGAGCACGGTCCCACTCCACAACCACCTCAGGTTGCCGGCCACACCAGGCCATCTTCCCACACCATAGCCTCAGCACACAGCCACGACACACAGCCACAACACACAGCCACGGCACAAAGCCATAACACACCTAGCACTCACTTCCTGACCCCCTCCACACATGAGTCTCGCTCGTTCTGCGCACACCGCGCCGTCTCATTTCGAGATTTCAAAACAACCCATCATCACACAGCTATAAATTGTGTGTGACCCCCTTCTTCTTGTATAGACCCTGCTTGCAAGAATTGTGAGTGACCCCCTTCTATTCCCAATCAGCCACAGCCACATGGTGAGGGTTTACTGTGCAAGGGTGGACCATCAGTCATGGGCTGGGTCGGAAGGCCCACAATCTTTCCATTAAAAGGAAAATGCAATTTGGGCTTATTTTAATTTACATATAAAATATGCATACCTCACGGGCTTCCCTACTTGAAAAAGAGTTCCATCCTTGAAACTCGTATTCTCAACAACATCGAATAGATGAGGGTACACCTCTTGCATGTCTCTGTCCATTTACCAGGTAGCCTCTTCCTCCGAAAAATTCTGTCATTACACTTTTACAAATGGAATCTGTCAATTCCTACGTTCCACCAGCTTGTACTCCAGTATCCTCAGTGGCTCATCAACTCGCCCCAAATCTTTGGTGACCGAAATTTTTTCTAACTCTAGTACACGCATTGGATTCCCCACATAACAGCGGAGTTGAGACATATGGAACACATTGTGCACATTTGCAAGTTCAGGGGGGTAAGGCCAGCCGATATGCCACTCCTCTTATCCTTTCCAACACCTTGTAGGGTCCAATATATCTTGGGTCAACTTTCCCCCTTTTCCGAACCTAGTCACCCCCTTCGTCGAAGATACTTTAAGAAATGCTTTATCCCCAACCTAAAAGGTTAAGGGATGACGCCTCAGAACAGCCCATCTCTTCTGACGATCTTGAGTTAGTTGAAGGTTCTTTCGAATAATCACGACCTTTTCCTTTGCGAGTTGCACCATGTTCAGTCCCAAGATGTATTTTCTCCCACTTCATCTCAGTACTGAGGTGAACGACATCGACATCCATATAGCGCCTCGTACGGGCCATGCCGAGGTAATTGTGATAACTATTATTGTAGGCAAACTCCACCAAGGATGGGTAGTTCCCCCATTGTCCCTCAAATTCCAGCACACATGCTTGCAGCATGACTTCCAATATCTGAATAGTTTGTTCTGACTGCCCGTCTGTTTGAGGGTGGCAGGCGTTGCTGAAATGCAGTCAGTGCCTAATTTCTCCTACAGACTCTGCCAAAATCGAGAGGTAAATCTCGGATCTCAATCTGAAACAATGCTCAGGGGTACTCCGTGTAACCTCACAATGTTGTCTACATACTCGGTGGCCCATCGTTCCATACTACTTTTAAATTTTATGGGTAAGAAATGTGCATATTTTGTGAGTCTGCCCACGATCACCCAAATGGCATCCTGTTTCCATGAAGTTTGGGGTAGTCCTACCACAAAGTGCATGGTTATTTGTTCTCATTTTCACACCAGTATCTCAAGGGGTTGCATCTCCCCACCAGGTCTATGATATTCGGCCTTGACCAGCTGACATGTCAAACACTTTGCTACGTACCCCACCACATCGCGTTTCAGATCTGGCCACCAATATGTCCCTCTTAAATCCTGGTACATCTTTGTGATTCCTAGGTGGATACTTGTACGGTATCTATGAGCCTCACCTAGGACATCTTCTTTCAAGGTCAGATCATCTAGAATCCATATTCTACCAAATTTAATTACACGTCCATCTGTTGTAACTTGGTGTTCGGTGCTAGTCCCGCTTGCTGCCTTAAGTGCCTTTTGGATGTTCACATCCTTTTGTTGCGCCTCCCGGATCCAATCCAAAAGACTTTGTTCGGCACATAAGGTTGCCATCTGGGCTGAAATAGAGTCTACCACTTCAACTTCTAAACCTTCCCATTCACGAGCCAGCATGGTTGACATCTCGGTGTTCCCCTTTCGGCTGAGGGCATCGACAACCCAGTTGGTTCTTCCAGGGTGATACTGGATGTCGACATTGTAATCTTTAATTAACTCCATCTAAGTTTCATCTGCGTAAAGATGTAGCGTAAGCTCTTATGGTAAATATATATGGTGCATCTTGTTCCGCACAGGTAACGTCGCCATATCTTTAATGCAAAAACCACTGCCGCAAGTTCTAAATCATGAGTCGGGTAATTAAGTTTGTATGTTTTCAGCTGTCGCGATGCATATGCTATCACCTATTCTCCCTACAACAACACACATCCCAGCCCATTCTTGGAGGCATTACTATACACCACATACTCCATTCCCCTCGAGGTAAGGTTAAGACCGGTGTCGTGGTTAACTTCTGTTTTAATTCTTCAAACCTTCAAGCACACATAACATCCCAATGAAATTTAACTCCTTTCTAGGTGAGTCGTGTGAGGGGTCGTGCTATTTTGGAATACCCTTAGATATATTTTCTATATTAAACCGCTAGGCAAAGGAAACTTTGAATTTCCCCAACGGATTTTGGCGCAGGCCATGACTTGATAGTTTCGATTATGCTTGGGTCTAACGCTACGCCCTCAGCTGAAATTACGCGGCCCAAAAAAGCCACTTCTGTGATTCAAAAGTCACATTTTGAAAATTTGGCGTATAACGACTCTTCCTGCAGCCTCTAAAGAACTACTCACATATGTTATGTATGAGCCTCGGTGTCTGGAGGGTACACCAATATATCATCAATGAAGACTTCCATGAACTTGTCGAGGTAAGAGTGAAATACAAGATTCATCAAATTCATAAAAAACGTGAGAGCATTGGTCAAACTGAAAGGCATGACTAAGAACTCATAGTGGCCATACCTCGTCCGGAATGATATCTTACTTACATCCTCCTCCTTCAATTTCATCTGATAGTACCCAAATCTCATATCTATCTTTGAGAAAATACAAGCCCCTGCCAATTGGTCAAATAGATCATTAATCTACAATAAGGGATATTGATTACGAATTGTACCCTTGTTGAGTTCCCGATAATCAATACACAAGTCCTTCTTTCGTATAAACAACACTGGAGATCCCAAGGTGAGACACTCGGTCGGATCTGTCCCCGATCTATTAACTCTTGTAGTTGAATCTTAATTTTTGCTAGTTCCTTAGGTGCTATGCGATAAGGGGCTTTCGATATTGGAGCCTCTGGATATTATATCTGTACCAAACTCTACTTCCCAGTTCGGTGGTAGATTAGGGAATTCTGGGAATACGTCCGGATATTCTAGCACTACTGGTAACTCCTCTAATTTTCTTTCCTACCCTGGTGTACTGACCAAGAATGCCAAAAAGGATTCGTGCCCCCGACGCACCAATCGCCGTGCTGAAAGTAATTCCCCACAATCCCGATCTTGCTTTCGTTGTACCCCCTGGTACGAGAAGGATAGTTCTTTGTGTGTTTGAAACAACACGTTCTTACCTCGACAATTGATACGTGCGTAATAAGCTAAATTCATATCATGTTTTACGCATCTTTAGCTTATCATTTCTTAAGATCTTATACCCTAAACACCTCATTTATGCTTAATTCTGTACTTAATTATGTTGAAACAGATTTAGAAGATCAAAAACAGAATTCTGGGCGAAACTGGACAGAAATTGGTGCAAAGGAGTTCAAATGGCTGAAGCTTAGGCTACGAAATATGTTGTCGAGGTTCTTAGCTAACTCGTATGCTGATTTTAAGAGTACAAGGTCAAATGCAATATGGTCTCGTGTAATATACATAAAACTTGGAGCCAAAGCCACAAGGAGAAAAGCATTTGCCAGAACTGGAAAAAAACTAGCTACCATTCCAAAAGTTGTCTTGCAGAATGAGGAAATGAGAGAGAAAAGACCATCTGCACCCTTCCAGCGTGCGTAACTTCCAAACGAGATCGATGAAGGGTCTGTCCTTTCTCAGAGATACAGTAAAAGAGATTATCTACAAGTTTCATGGACTAGAAATGCTAAAAATGCCACCTTGGTCGAGTTTGGAGGAACTTTCACATTTTCGGGCAAAACATTGGTGCATTGACTGATTAGTCACTGGATTGCTGCATAACTTGCAAACGGCTTCAAGCGTGATTTTTCCCTTTTACCAGAATATAGTACAGGAGCTTCTCTGAAAGTTCACTTTGCATGACACTTACATCAGGGCTCGGGAGAATCGAGATTGGGACCCAGTAGTTGATATGAGTCTAACTGAATGCTCAAAGACAGAACAGCCCCTGAATTGAGCTACATCTCCTAAACGACTAAGAGGGCAACCATGCCATTCCACAGGGACATATCCCTAGAAGGATAGAACACTTCTCATTCAGCAACATCAGACTTTGGAGGCCGCCAGGAGCACGAGAAGGCAAAAATACCAGCAAACGCTCTCTGCTGCATTTGACAAGGAAGAAGCCATGGATTCAAGCTGCTGCTGCACATTTCTGCTTGTATTAGCTCATGCCTCGAGCATGAGCTAACTCTGTAGACTTAGGTCTTGACTAAACCGAGATTAAAAGCTTTTGATTTTGTTTTTATGAACAACTGAATCAATATTTGCTTCGTTTCATATGAGCTTGTTCTGGTTTATCAGTTTGAATGTTTCGTCCAAAATGTTTGAACTCATTTAGGTGATTTGCACTCACTACGACAGTAGGTGTGTAGATTCTAAATTAGACTCGCTCACACAGCCATCCATAGGATATTACCCCTAGCCTGTAGTGTCACACACAAGAACAAGACTTAAGATTAAATCTCAATTGTGTTTATCAATTGGCCTTCCTCGGTATATTACCCCTAACCTGCCTCTAAGTTGGACAAACTAATGAGCACCTAGACCAAAGGGCTAATTATACAAGGGTCTTGTTGTTTAAAACGAGCAAGAGGCTATTCTTTGGTGATTAAACACAGTCATTAGTGTTTTAAGCAAAGCAATATATCACAACCCTGAGTTGCCCCTATATCCAGTGTCGTATCTCCATTTGTGTTGAGATTTGCGATTAAGTGTCACACAAAATTTATTCTACACTTGCTAAGCTTTCTAATGAATTTTAATTTAATTAATTCTGACCAGTAGTTTATTTGATATTCCTTCCAAAATTTCGGGTTACTTTGATAGAAGTTGTAGTTAATTGCATGTTAAAGAGGAGTCCCTCCTTTAGGATCTGACCCTTGCTCCCAGCATTGTATTGACAGTATGTACTTGCATTTCAAATCGAGTTTTTGGCACCATTTCTGGGGAGGCACTGCCATTACACGCGATTGAATTAAAGCACACTACATTGTTTTCCTATTTTATTTTCATTTCTATTTTAGTTACTGAATTTGCTTTTTCTGTGGCTGCAGGTGGCTTATGATTCTAGCACCTCCTGTTGGCATTAAACCCAAATAACAGTCACGAAGCAGAGAATTGAGAGCGTTGAGAAGAGCACAAAGAATTTGTATCCTATCGCAAGATAGTTCAATAGAATCTGAATCATCAGACAGTGAGCAGATGGATGACTTGAATCGGGATTTGTATTGAGGCCTTTGCTATGCCAATAGCAGGAGTTATGGATCCTCGTATTATGAGACTTGTGTTCAGAGCTCACGATTTTGAGCTGAAACCGTCTACAATTCATTTATGTCGGGTTATTCGATGTTCAGAGGAGCTGAAAGCAGCAACCCTTGCACACATATAGATGCTTTTCTGGAGATTTGTGACACGATTAAAATTAGTGGAGTGGATCAGGAGGCAAGGCTAAAGGTCAAGGCTAAAGATTTCTGAGGTTGAGGTTGTTCCCTTTTTCCCTCAAGGTCAAGGCTAAATACTGGGTATACAGCCTACCACCATATTCAATCCGAAGCTGGGAAGATTTGAGAAATGCCTTCCTCTCTCATTTTTTCCACCTTCCAGAACTGCTAGAGTACTCATAGAAATCTAGACATTCAAGCAGAGAAGCCATGGGAACATATATGAGGTATAGGAAAGGTTCAAATGACTTTTGAGAAGTTGTCCAAACAATAGACTCCAGCATTGGAGATAAATTCAAGCATTTTACTTTGGTTTGGACCATGACAGCAGAAAAGATGTTGATTTTGCAGCAAATGGAACTTTTATGCATAAAACTTATAACCAAGCCTTCGCACTGTTGGAAACTTTGGCTCAGAACTGCTACAAGTGGCCAGTTGCCAGATTAGCTGGAAGAGGAGCACCTCAGAGTCACAGTGTACACCAGATTGAGGCTTTGGTGAGTGCTGTGAAAGAAATGGGTTCTAGACTTGATCAGTTGCTGTCTGGACAGAAAATTCATACTTAGCCTCAAGCATATGCAGTACAGATGCCTGTCTGTGAGATTTGTAAAGGAAATCACCATTTCAGTTAGTGTTATGACACTTCTTTGGCAGAAATGGAGCAGATACACTATGTGCAGAACTAGCAGAGATTTGGTCGGCAAGGAGGCTACAAAAATCTGACTTTTTGAAGACAAGATGCACCTGAATTCGGTTGGAGCAACCCCAGGGGGCACTGAATTCTCATCTATTGAAATTGCCAACAAACCAGTATTATCAGAGTTCAAATGCAGCAGCACAGAAAGAAGGAGATGGGATGGCCTCGTTGAAAGAGACTACACAGAAAAATGTTGACTTGCTGGCATAGTTTATGAAAGCAAATGTGATTTTCCAAGCAGAAACTCAGACCCAAATCCAGAACACTCAAGTCACTTTGCAGAATGAGCAAGCTGCACTCCAGAATCAAAACACAACTTTGAAGAAGCTAGAAAATGTAGTAGGGCAGCTCGCATCTCAATTGCAGGAAAGGCAGTAAGGAAAGTTGCCCAGTTTCACTGAGAATAATCCCAAGGAGAGCTGCAAAGCCATCACTTTGAGGTCTTGAAGGGAAATTGAGGATCTTGTTCTGCCACCATCAGTGGTGATTCCTCCAAGAACTAAAGAAGAGAAGGAGAGGATAGAAAAGAACAGAAAAATCAAACAAGAGGCTAGATTGAAGTAAAAGGAAACGTTAGAGCAAGTTGATCTCACAGATGAAGTTTTGAAGAAGCTGCCATATCCTCAGAGATTTCAGAAAGAACAGCAAGAGCAGTAGTTCAAGAAATTTACCAGTGTGTTCAAAAGCTGCACATCAATATTATGTTTGCTTAAGCCTTTGAGAAAATGCCTATCTATGCCAAATTCATGAAAGACAACTTGACCAACAAGTGAAAATAGAGGATGACGAGACCGTCTCCCTCACATCAGAGTGTTCAGCAAATTTTGAGCTACAAAAATATCTCAATTCCACCAAAGTTATCTGATTCGCGAAGCTTCATAGCGCCATGCTCCATTGGTGAGCAGACCTTTGACCGAGCCTTGTGTGATCTTGGAGATAGCATCAATTTAATACCCTATTCTATATCACAAAAATTGAAAATTGGAGAACCTTCGGCCACTGGAATCACACTCTAGCTTGATGATAAATATCTGAAATGGCTGAGAGGTATAGTGGAAGATGTGTTGGTTAAGTCTGACAAATTTATCTTCCCTGTTGATTTTGTGATCCTAGATATGGCCGAGGATCTGGGAGTGCCTATCATACTTGGAAGATTATTCATGAGGACAGGGGGAGCACTGATAGATTTGCAAACTGTAGAATTGAAGCTGAGAATAGCAGATGAGGGAGTGAGCTTCAAAGTCTATCTTGCAATGAAAATGCCTGTGAACTATCTGGAGGAAATTGAATATTCTGAGCAGTGTGTGGCCATGGAGACAAGGGAGGAAGCATTGTCCACAGAATTAAGATGTATGCAGGATCCTTTGGTCACTTATCTGACCACACGAAATGAAGAAGTGTTGCAGGATCCATAAGTTGCAAAATATGCAGTGTTGATGAAAAATCATCTGATCAGTGAGCCTAGGAAAGTTGAATCTCATGAAGAGCAACCCCCTCCTCAGCAGAGTTCATTTGTTCACCCTCCAGAGCTGTATTTGAAGCCATTTCCAAGTCATTTGAAGTATTCTTTCCTCGGAGAAGGAACAAGTCTGCCAGTGATCATAAATCAGAATCTAAGTGAGGAGCAAGAAGTTGCATTGCTGTATGTTCTCAAAGAACACTAGGAAGCCATAGGCTCGACTCTAGCTGACATCAAACGGTCTCTAAAGCCCGGTGTATGCAAAAGATCTTTTTGGAAGAAAATAGCAGGCCAGTGATAGCAACGCAGAGGAGATTGAACCCAATGATGAAAGAAATTGTGAAGAAGGAAGTGCTGAAGTGGCTTGATAGTGGAGTCATTTATCCCATCTATGACAGTACCTGGATCAGTCATGTGCAGTATGTGCCTAAGAAAGGTGGATTTACATCACAGTTGAATGAAAATGAAGAGCTAATCACAACCAGATCAGTCACCGGATGGAGGATATGCATGGATTACCGAGAGTTGAACAAGGCAACAAGGAAGGATCACTATCCCTTGCTTTTTATGGATCAAATGTTGGATAAACTCTCTGGTCATGAGTTTTACAGCTAATTGGATGGGTATAGTGAATATAACTAGATCACAGTAGCTCCTGGAAACCATGAGAAAACCACTTTTACATGCCCATATGGTACCTTTGCTTTTCGAAGAATGCCCTTTGGACTTAGCAATGCTCCTGCTACCTTTCAAAGGTGTATGACGGAAATATTTCCAGACATGATAGAGGAAATCATTGAGGTGTTCATGGATGATTTTAGCATTTTTTGAGACAGCTTTGAGCTATGCTTAGAAAATCTGGAAAAAAAAAAGTGCTAGAAAGATGTGAAGAAGTGCAGCTTGTTCTCAACTGGGAGAAATGCCATTTCACGATCCTAGAAGGCATTGTGCTTGGACATAAAGTATCTAGACTAGGCTAGGAAGTGGACAAGGCCCTCCTCCTATGATAGTGAAAGTAGTCCGCAGTTTTCTTGGACATGTTGGTTTTTATAGGAGATTCATTTGGGGATTTTCACTCATTGCCAAGCCATTGTGCATCTGCTTGAAAAATAGACAAAGTTTAAATTCACTGATGAATGTCTGAAGTCTTTTGAAGAGTTGAAAAGGCAGCTGATATCTGCTCTAATCATGACAGTACCTGATTGGAGCCTACCTTTAGAGATTATGTGTGATGCCTCTGATATTGTTGTGGGTTCAGTGCTTAGACAGCGCAAGGAGAAGAAGTTTCACACAATCTACTATGCAAGCAGTATGCTCAGTGTTGCTGAATTTAATTATACCACAACAGAAAAGGAAATATTGGCTTTGATTTAATCTTTTCACAAGTTCAGGCCCTATATTCTAGGAAGCAGAGTTGTGGTATACTCAGATCATGCTACAATCAGATAATTGATGAGTAAAAAGGATGTCAAATCGAGACTGATCAAATGGGTCCTTTTACTGTAAGAGTTTGACATGGAGATCAAAGATAAGAAAGGAATAGAGAATGTGGTAGTTGATCATCTCTCGAGACTTGAAGGCAGCACCACTGCCATTCCAAAAGCTGCACCTATCCTGGATGCATTCCCTAATGAGAAAGTGTTCTCTATCTTCAACACACAAGTGCCATGGTATGCTGATGTCGTTAATAATTTATCTTGTAACATGGTATCATTTTGCAGTTATCAGCAAAGGAAGAAGTTCTTCCATGATCTCAAGAATTATTTTTATGAAGAACCCTTCCTCTACAAGATATGCTCGAATCAGATGATCAGAAGGTATGTTCCAGAAGAAGAGATGATTTATATTCTCCACCACTGTCCCTCTTTGGAGTGTGGAGGACATTTTGGAAGCCAAAGGACAGCAATGAAGGTGCTGCAGTGCAGATTTTTCTGGCCATCGCTCTTCAAGAATGCTCACAAGTTTATTCAAGCTTGTGATAGATGTCAAGGAGTGGGAAATTTGTCAAGAAGGAATGAGATGCTGCAAACTGGGATTTTAGAGGTGGAATTATTTGATATTTGAAGCATAAACTTCATGGGACCTTTCACCCCAAGTCACGACCAACTTTACATTCTCGTGGCTGTGGATTATGTCTCAAAGTTGGTGGAAGCAATCTCAACTGCTTCAAATGATGCTGTTGTGGTAATCAAATTCCTGAAGCAGAACATTTTTGCAACAAGTTGTTTGAGAATATGCTCAGTAAGTATGGAGTGAAGCACAAGGTGTCTCTACTTACCACCCTCAAACCAATGGACTAGCTAGCTCTCCAATAGAGAAATCAAACTGATCTTGGAGAAGATAGTAGGAATTTCAAGAAAGATTGGGCCATTAGACTATCTAATGCATTTTGGGCATACAGAACTGCTTACAAGACTCCCATTGACACCTCTCCTTTCGAACTTGTTTATGGCAAGCCTTGTCACCTTCCTGTTGATGAGGATTTTGCGAGTGTCACAAATCATATCGCAATTAAATTTATAATACCAAGACAACTCTAAACTCGTATAGAGAGTAAAGAAATCCTGGGTCGATCTCGAAGGATTTGAGGTGGGATAAGTGACTAGCTAACATTTAAGTGCATAGTTATATTTACAAAAATAATCATTTGGAGTTGTTTTATTTAAACCTAAAAACTAGACTAAAAACTGGCCAAAACATAAATATACCAAAGTGACTACCCTAGGAACAAAGACAACTGACCAAAGGTTAAAGACTGTAAGTGACTGGTCGGTTTGTGAAGTTGCTAGGTGACTGGTCAAAATGGTGTTTAGCAAGAGATTGGTTGAATGTGTTTAAACTAGGAAAAGTAACTGCCCGAAACCAAGTACTAAAAAAAATATGAATGACCGTTTTCTTTATTCTAAAGCATATGACTGGCCGAAATGAACATAAACACATAACTGACCGAAACTTTAGGGAATTGATAAAAACAGTAGCTAGACAAATTAAGACTAAGATAAATATGGTTTTAGGCATTAACCAATCCATTGATTGCTAACCTAAACATGCTCCTAACCTAATGTAATTTGCATTAGAATGGTGAGTCCATTTCTAGCCTTAGATCACTTGAACATTTAATCCTATATAACTAAGTAGCATCTAATTAGGTGTAACCCCAATTTATACTCCTATAGTCAACCTTAGGAAGTTAATCATCCAACCAATCTACCAAACACAAATGAATCTCCAAATAGATTTTATGGAAGACATAATCAAGCTTACAAAACAAGTTCAAGGGCTAAGTGCCCAATCCCATAAGAAACTAACTAAACATACTAAAACATAAACTAAACTAAGATGAAGGAGCCAAGACAAAATGAAAAGGGAGTAGAGGGTCTCATTGGATGCAAAGGTGGAAATCCCCCTTCAAATCTAAATTCTTCCTCCTCCGGTGGCCGTCTTCGCCGTGCGCCGTCGAGTGACTGCCGTGCGCCGTCGTGTCGGACCACCTCCTCCTCTCCATGGTGCTGCTGGCCGTCCTCCTCCCTTTGGAAGAAATGTCTCGTGTATAAAAATGTAAGGAGGGGGAGAGAGATGTGTATTGATGAGTGAAGGGGGCTATTTATAGATACACTTTAGGGTTTTGGAAAAGGAAGTGAAATGTCCCCCTTGCCCTCCAAGCTAGTACACACAAGTTTTGGATAAGAATGCCAACTCCTCTTTTGTCCTCTAGTGACTAGTCAAAACTTGGTGGGTAAGTTTCTTGACATTGGGCCTTTAATTTCCACTTTGTTGGGCCTTTTTCCTCATTTTTCCTTCTTCTTCTTGAACTTGGCACTTTAACACAAATTAGAATAAAAACAAGTAAAACAATACAAAAACATAAATAACGATATGATTTCAAGCAAATATTAACAATTAAATGAGCCCAAAAATGCATATGAATTGGGCTCATCATAAATGACCATGAACACTTGCCCTACATATACTCGAGCTCATAATTCAGTAATACAACACTTGGGAGGCCGTGAGCTTGGAGAAGAAGGCGATTCTTGGAGAAGAGGGCTCAAGGACGAGGATCTAGCTTCGGATGCTCATCCTTGCTACCTCGATGGAGTTTTCTTATCCCTCTTTTGTATTAGTAGCTCACGCCTTAAGCATGAGCTAATTTGCTAGACCTTGGGCTCGGCTTTGTGGATTTACCATGTTCAAAACATTGTCTTTTTCGGATGAATATGTTTCTTCTATCTTGATGCATATTATGGTTTTTTTACTATGGATTCTTGCTTAACTAGTATTGAGATTATTTTCTTACCTTGCTTAGAGTGTTGCCATTTGAGGATTGATTGATGCTTGGCTTACCACAAAGGAATTTGATAGGGAAGACCCATGAGATAGTGGGATATGACAACCCCATCCGGATCTTCCTCAATTCCTTTCGTGTGATATAAGTGAGTTCAGATAAGCAAGATTGGTTAGCTCTAGCTTGGTTGAGTACATCTTCCGTGTGCCCCTACAGACATTGGGAAGAGGAGACTCCCGTATTATGCACGTCTAAGCTCATCTGGGCATAGGACCTCAGTTTAGACGCCATGGACCAAAGGGTAGACTAAATTGATCTTCGATTGGTAATCGTCCAACTAAGTTCTCTAGAGAAGTAGGGGGATGAGATTGACGACCCTATCAACCTATGGAAAGTGAGGATTGACAACCCCAATCACTTCCCCTAGAAGACGAGTGTGCACCAAGAAGCAGCACTCAAAGCTAACCTTGTGATAAAAGAAGGGGAAGGATGCATTTAATCCATAGTTTACAATGTTGTGATGATGCATAGGCCGTAGCCTAGGTTGCTTCTCTCCTTGTGCACATTTCTTCTAGTATGTTGGTTATGTGAACTTAGTGTAGTGATAGCATTGAGTTTACAATCCCTTAGTTCCTAGTGTAATTAGTTTTGCTTTTTAGATTAGTATATACACCCCCTCCTATTCTATTGGTTTGTAATTAATTTAGTTGTAGATTGAGCATGCATTGGACCTACTCCTTTGAAAGATGACCCTTACTTCCAAGTAAGGTATTACTTGATGATTGTGTACACTTGCACATTCACTTAGGTGATTGAAAAATCGCTTATCAATTGTAATCTTTTCTCTCAATTCTCTTTCTATATTTTCTCAGATTCACTATGAAGAACTGCCCGGAGTCTTATCCATTACCGATGCTATTATGCCCAATAGTTTCTAGTCGAACACGCAAAATGTTTTAAGTAAAGAGGATATTGGTCTATGCTTTTTGTCGGGACAATATAATATCTATATATTAAGCGGTAGTGGTAAACGACAACAGTGTGACTTAGAATTGCCAAAACAACATGGACAGAAGATTCCTCCTCGGACAATTTTCTATCAGTGGTGCTCCTCGGACAATTTACTACGTATGCCTAGCTAGGGTTGATAAATATCCTTCTCTTTCCTCCTCTAACACAAAACCTCTGCTGTGATTTTCTTCTTCCTCTCTACCTGATAATTTATCTAGTCCAAAATGTTATAAACAGATTAAAATTTCTTGTATACAGACTTTGTGTTTTTGATCGTCTGACTGAAATCAGACGATTAATCCAACATTTAATGACGAATCGGGTCATATTTTGATCCACTCAAAACCCGCAAAATGATGAATTTTTTAAGGAAATTTTATTTGATGAAAATCGTTTGTGTACAAAGTTGCGTTTTCAAACACCCCTTCTACACCTAAGATCCTAAGCAGGTGTGAAAATTGAAAACTAGTTTCAACTACAAGAGCATCTGGTCTTAATATCAGCAACGAGCAAGGGAGTTTTTATTTGCAGCAGGTTGTAATAGCAGGTCACGAGCAGGTGTAGTTGAGAAAGTAGCATCAAAGCGCTGAGTAAACTGATAGGAGTAGAGATAGGCTTGTAACAAGAGCATCTAAGCTCATCCTCCTCGAGAAACAATCTACCTTTTCCTTGCCGTTGGACTGAATCCTGAAAAAAAAATTATGTCCGAGATGTTTCTACTGTTTCGTCTAAGATTCAGATGCAGGGGGTTGGGTTTCTTTTTAGTCTCCGACTTCCTCTTTTCCGACATCGCAGAGTCCATCAGCATTGACAAATTTAAAAATGGAGTTGGAGCAGGGATATGAACAAAACATTCTTCTGCAAATTCTACTGATTCACCGAACCCCGAGCTCATCATTGTAGCCCCACTCTGATCTCCCGTATTTGAAAGTGCTATTGTGCCTTCTGTAGAAGCTACAACAACTGGGAGCAGGGATCCGGTGTCCAAGCACTCCTGCAGTGTTGCAGCTCCAACATTGAAGTCTGGCCCGTCCAACTTCTTAACAGGAGAAGAATATTCATAAATCGAGGACTGAGGAACATATGGTAGAGCTCCAGGATCCAGGGCCCTCAGGTAACCTCCCGGATCAGGTACTAAAATTGCATCTATTGCTGCTTCTCTTTCGTCCTCCTCCACCATTTCAGCCCAGCTCTTCCTCCTCAGACTGCCTTTTGCTTTCTCCTGCTGCAGGCTTTTTCCAGGCGATCTAAAACACTCTTCCTTATTCTGGTTCTCCACACACTAAACTAGGTCTTTTGCCTTCTCCTGTTGCAGATTTTCCAAAGGCACACACTGACTCTATGCCTTCTCCTGTTGCAGAATTTTCCCAGGCGACTTATCCCCCTCTTCCTCATTCTGACTATCCACACACTGAACTGAGTTCTGAGCATTCCTCAGCACCTACACTTTACGGATAAGGTTTGGGTCAGGGAGTTCAATCAAGGTCTCCAACTCTGGACTATCCGAATGCTGACAGGAACTTGGCTTCA
>JAOYMZ010016910.1:0-19364 GCA_025802335.1 Pinguicula primuliflora
CAAAGCGGATGGAGCTATGGTTTTTGATAGATAGGAAACCAATCCGTTTTGGTATCCATGAGTTTGCAATGGTGACAGGGTTGAAATGTTCGAAGAAGCTAGATCCGAATCATTCTGCGCGTGATAATTAAATAAGAGATGAGTACTTCAAAGGACTCACGCACCTCATGTTCAAAGACCTCAAGGAGAAGTAGATGGAATTGACCAAAAAAGAGGATAATGATGAGGTGCAATTGTCTGAGGAATGGGTCGAGATGCAGAAAATGAAGAAGACGCAGAAGAAGCATCACAACAATGAACCTGATGATGCTGCCGAGCGACAATCGTCTGAGGACATGGTCAAGCTATCAATGTTATACCTGCTAGAGGGTGTGTGTAACGAATCCCCAATTTCAAACTATCGGTTCACGGTTTGCTAGGGCAGTACGGCCCACGGCTGTACCCGAAGCCAATAAAAATCGTATAAAACAAACTTAATAATAAACCAAATATCTTAACGAAACCATCAAATCCGTACAAGTACACATAGGAAGGGTTCAACACGAATGAAAGGGGGCAAACATGACAAGGCCCAGAACATAACATGAGTCCAAGTCCTAAGATAAAACTCGACGAAAAGTAAAGATAAATCACCCCCGAGGGCCAACATCCCGCGCGACCACGCTCAGCGCTCCCCAGGCTCTGCAAAAAAAACATATAGGTAGGAACATGAGCCAACAAGGCTTAGTAGGTAATCAAATCCTCAGGGTGCTCGTATTACAATATATTTCCAACAATTTAAACCGCATGATTCATCAATTAAGTATCTATGCAACCAACTTCATCAAATCTAGTTACAAATATACAACTTCATAAAAGGATAATTGCAACAATTACAAACATGTAGACATCGGGCCTCTATGTATATCCTGGCCCAATTTAAATTCCTGCCAAGTTCTCCTACCCTGTGGGGTGGTATTCCCAGCCCAGAGTGTGTTCCAGACCCCCCTAACATCACTATTTGTCTCGGCCCAGTTTCTAAGTCCCATTCCTTCTGAACATTTCTGCCGGAGAAGTAATCCGCAACCATTCTCATCCCTTTCGTGAGAACTCAACCCGTACATTTTCCGACGGTCTCCTCCCTCGAGACCTGATACTAACCTTCAACCACCATATCTACCGACGACTCCTCGTCCCAGTCACGCATTCCGCTCGTGGGATCTCACCCCGTGCAATCGTCAAAGTCGCTCATTTTGCTCGCAGAATCTCCCGTTTTGCTCTGTTCACGACGCTCATTCTGCTCACGGAATCTAACGCAGATTGCTCTTCAATGACACTCATTCCGCTCGTAGAATCTCCCATTTCACTCTGTTCACGACGCTCATTCCGCTCGTGGAATCTCACGCAGATCCCTCCTCAACAACACACATTCCGCTTGCGGAATCTCCTATTTCACTCTGTTCACGATGCTCATTCCGCTCGCGGAATCTCACTCAAATCGCTCCTCAACTAGCACATTACTAATCAGTCACTCAATATTCATCACTTCTGTATGGACGATAGTCAGGAAAATAGCATCTCATTCCCTTTCATCACGAAATGGTTCAACAATCCTCATCCTAGTAAACTCATCCACATCTCGCAGTGATTACTCCTGAATTCGCCCTCCTTACTTTCACCCCGTCAAACCTTAGCTAACTGACTATATCCCTTCTCATCGACTCCACTTATCATAACACGAATATAAATAGAAATCACAGAAGATTGCAGAGTTATAATGCTTCCACACCAATGAGGCATCACAGAGTATTCAAATCCGATAACAATACTATAAATCAAAGCAGTATATTCCAGAAGTTCACCAATTAGATTCATCTTCCGCAATTAAAACATCACAAGCAGTAAAGGTCTCTCAACCATACCCGTATGAATGGAGCGACTGCGGCACTGGCCGGAGATACGACACAATCTCCAACGACTGCGGATTTCGCTACACAACACTGGTGTTGCGAGTTTGGTCCGCTATCAGCCAGCTACGTCGCCGCTCCTCCCCGCCCCAAGGTCGAAAACGTACCATCACTCCTTCGTTCAAGGCCAAGAACTCTCCTCTACCATCAAAATCGAACACCCTCTAACCCTAGCTCTCGTTTCCTCCCTTTTATACATAGAACTACTCGCCTCCTTCCGGTTTTACCCTCATCGCCGTACGGAAGATTTGATTTCACAAACTCCTAAATAGGGTTTAAGACCCTCCGTTATACTCGCCTCCTTGCGGCTATAACCCTCCGTTATCACCGTTTAAGGGAGGATTATAAATCCCTTTGGGTTAAGTAGTCCTAAATAGGGTTTTAGAAATTTCCGGCGACGAAGTCGCCAGAAACTGGACCAAAGCATGAGGTTTTTCATCTATAATGTATAAGCTTTTCAATGGTGCGATCAATTTCAAAAACGGATGGCTAATTGAAAAAATTGTACACGCAAGAGGGAAAACTGACTACAGTAAAACAGTCCATAAGAACTGGGCTATATATATATATACGGTGGCGTTCATGGTACATAACTTTATACATCACTTAATACATCACTTTTCTATTCCGGCCACTAGGATCGTCCATTGATGGAATTGGGCACATCGTTAGAAAGCTTATACATTGGAGATCATATGTTCAAGTTTTGGTGATATTCCGACGACGTTATCACCGTTTAATGGAGGGTTCACATTTCCCCTAGTGTTAAGTAGTCCTAAATAAGGTTTTAGAAATTTCCGGCGACGAAGTCGCCGGAACCGGACCAAAACTTGAACATATGATCTCTTCACAATTTTTTCTTGTGTGCAAAATGGTACACAAAATTACAATTTCGGCTATTAACACCAAAATTGATCATACCGTTGGAAAGTTTATACGCAAAAGATCAAAATCCATGAGTCCTACTATAAGGCACCCCCAATTGTGTGCATACTCCCATACCGCCACTCACACCATGTGGGAACATACACCCACATGTTGGTGTGTACAGGATCCCTTATATAGGAATGTAAGAGGACGTGGGGGTGTCATGAGCGCTGAGGCTGACTTATATCATTTTTTAAAATCCCTATACTTCAGTGGAATTTCTAAAATTACAATTCAGATTACCAACAACAAAATTGGTCACTGCTCGATATGCACATACCATTTTTCGCCTGCTGGGTGCCAATAAATGTCCCAACACTGTGCAACAATTTCACCGGAAGAACTCCCCAACTTGTTCATTATCATTCACCTTTCCATTACACACCACATACCTATCCAGTGAAATGTGTCGCATTCATTTGTGTACCTTGGCAAATAATAAATTGATGGGGGACATGGTTTCACCACTGACACAGGAATTTAACAAGCCGGGCCGACCATCTATTAGTACTGCTGTCGTCGCCCGCCAACACACATACACAGAGGATCCAACTCAGATACTCCGAATTACAGGGAGATGCATAAACACGAATACACGGATCTGCCATCTACCCAATATTCATCACCATCATATGGGAACATTCACAAGAATTTGTGCAGATTTCTGTTATAACTTCTAACAAACAACAAAAGCAGAAGCAGAGTTGGGGGAGAGAAAATTGAAAGGCTCATTTGCAGAACTAATGTAATGGGTGGTTTAAGATGGTCGTGACATCACCCAAAAGTTGAATTCCCAGAATTTATCGCTAATCTATGTAGTAAAACAAAACTATGGGTTTAAGCAAGATGGAATCGGAAAATATAATTCACATTAGGATGGATATTCATGAGGTGGGAGGAAATGAGAGAAATAAGAAGGAAAAGAACATATCAGTTTGGGAGATATCGATTTGAAGCCGGCTGATTGAAAGCCATTGCAGAGCTACTTGAGGAAGATGAACCGGCAACGGAGAGAAGCTCGGCTAAGGCAGCCATTGTTCGAACCTGCAAAATGGTCAAGCATGGATTATGAATTGAAGTTAGGATAATTTGTTTATTATAATATATATGAATTCGGTAATTTGTCTACCTGCATTTCGAGTGCGGGTATGTAATCTATGGCCTCCTCCAGAACGACCTGAAACGGTTGTTTCCGGCAACCGGGGACCAACCGGCTCAGAGTTCTCGCTTTGCGTTGAAACGCTGGCAGACCCTTGGATTTCAAACGCGACACGCTGACCTTGGATTTCTTCTGCATCCGGCTGCTGCCGGTAGTGATTACGGTCATCACTCTGCGCTGCCGTTTCGCCGTGTTGTTCTTTTTCATGAACTTGAGCTTCAGACGGTTGGTGAGAATGGCTCGGCTCCATCTCGAGCGGCCTTTCGCCGTCGCAGCTAAGACTCTGTAAGCGGCTTCGCTCACTCGCTTTGCCGCCGGCGTGGTGCCGGTGCTGCTATTGAGCCTGACCTGCCGCAACGCGTGGATGAGTTTGGCTGAGTATACTTGCTGTTGAGATTCCGATTTCCATTGAATTGCGGACTCCTGGTTAAGATTTTCAGTTTGATTCGAACCTTCCTTGTGGATTTTCTTCTTCCTCTTCCGTCGAGTGGATGTTCTATCGGTACTCACCATCGGATTCGATGATATCAGCGACGGCGCCATCTTGCTCTGATGGAATCGGAGCTGCGAGTTTCCAGTTCAGATATTAACAGATTCGAAGACGATGCAGAGTTGCAGAGAGAGCCTACTACAAGGTCAAATTCAATCAACATTAAGCTTGAGAATGAGATGAATTAATAAACACAAACCGAAAATCGATCAATCAAAACTGCGAATGAAAATCGCCGAGGTAAATCCACTGGATAATTCTCCTCCTCCTCCTCCTCCGCGCGCGAGAGAGAACGAATCTAGATCGCAGGCAGAACGGAAAACAGACATCTCGGAACTTGTGGAAATCCTTTCCATTAAAGGCAAAAAAAAAACATGAGGAATCGATCATCACCTGTAAGAATCCGAAGGCTCTTCCCCGTCGTATCGATCTCCGCGCTTAGAATCACTTGCCGAAATCGAGCACCACACGGCGGTGGGTGGAGTATTCCGGCGATTTTGGGGGTGGAGGAGTGGGGCGATGAAGCGGAGCTTTAAAGGGAGTCACGGATTGGGAAGCTGAAGGCCTTCTTTCTCTTATCCCCAAACTCCACATGATCGGTGGGAGTGGGATCGATCATCAATTATGCTCTGCTGTGGCGGATTTGGATTTTTGCAACAGCTAATTAAAAAACAAAACTCATTCGAATGATATATAGATTTTTTTTTTTAAGGTTGAAGGTTTTATTTAAGTAAATGAGCCTTATTTAAGTAAATGAGCCTTATTTAAGCTAATTAAAAAACAAAACTCATTCGGATTTGGATGAAGGTTTTATTTAAGTAACTATTTTATATTAGGGTCATGTTCAATGCTCATATAAATGAACACACAAATGAACACACGTTTTCAATTTCCGCCACTAGCATCGCCCGTTCACGAAAGTGGTCACACTGTTGGAAAGCTTATACATTGAAGATCATATGTTCAAGTTTTGGTGATGTTCCGACGACTTTATCACCGTTTAATGGAAGGTTAAGTAGTCCTAAATAGGGTTTTAGAAAATTCCTGCGACGAAATCGCCGGAATCGAAACTAAATATGGGGCTTATGATCTCCTGTGTATAAACTTTCCAACGGTGTGATCATTTTCGTAAATGGGTGATGGTAGTTGCAGGAATTGAAAATGTGTGTTCATTTGCGTGTTCATTTATATGTGCATGGATCCTACCCCAATATATTATTATTCATATTTAAATATATTATACACCCAAAAAATAAAATAATAATTACATTTAAACAGCATCTAATGGATATTAAATTGAAATGCTGGTGTATGTTTTTCGATCAATAATAATATATTTATTAGATATATACAATTTTAAAAAGGTAAAATGAGAAAAATAATTTTAATAATTTGATAATAAATAAATAATCTAAAATAAAAAATAACAAAAGGAAGAAGCCAAAACAATATTTGGAGAGGTGGTGTTTCTCACCCACATTTACAGTTTACACTCTGTTTCACATGGAATGAGGTGTAATGATATTGTAGACGAATTATTCTCACGCATACCTCACGAATGTGCACGTGACGTGATACAATAGGATAGTTTCAAAAGTGTTGTCGATCACCTCACCTTTTAAAATTCAACCACCTACATTGTGTGGGACGCACACAAACCACATGTGAGGGTCGTGAACATGTCGTGTAGTCAGAGGGAGACATTTAACACGTTTGCAAGATTTGTATGTTAAAAAATATAATAGGAATTATCAAAGCTTACTTTTTTATATGTTGATATGGGTGCTATTTAAGAATGTCAATCTAAAAATATTGCGCAACATTTTAATTTTTATTTATTGTTGTGTGGTTTAGTATGTAAATGTATGTCCAGTAGTGTGCTTGGCTAGTATAGTATTAATATGAGCAATGTTATTCATACATAATTTTTATATACTATTTGTTTACACTATGATGTGTCAACAATCATAATCACAATTTTTTTTATTTATCTTTATTCAATTTTTTTATTTGTGGTTGTGACTGTTGACATGTCATGGGGTCAACAAAAGATGTCTAAAAAGTGTGTATAAATAACATTTTCTTATAAATATACCTTGTCGAAATTGATATTGATACAATTCTGTATGACTAATACAAAAGAAACTCATTCGACTATGAGATCTTTAATTAGAGTTCTTAAATTATTGTTGTTTTAAGAAAAGCATGCCAGTGCGACTACTTTTAGAGAACCGCTATACACCACCTCCATCCTCACACCTCCCTCCGCTGAAGTGGCGGGTTATTTTCCACAAAAATTTAAATTTTTGTTGTCAGCCAGATTCGAACCCAGCTCTGCAACCCTTCCCATTTCACTCCCCGCACATTCATATGTACTATCATCTCATCTACATAACATCTTTGTCATTATTGTACAAAAATAATATATACCCCATATAAAACCCTAAAACATAAATATAAAACATATTTATTAACCCTAAAAACATAATATTACGGCAGCGAAAAATCTAAAACCCTATCCTATATACCCTAAGGGCTAAATTTTATAAATTCAAAAAATTGGAAAACTCTAACCTTCCGTAAAAATATAAAACTCTATCCTCTAAACCCTAAGGGCTAAATGTTATGAATTCTGAAAAAAAAACCCAAGATTTTAAATTTAACGCCGCCGTATAAATCTAAAACCCTATCCTATAAATCCTAAGGGCTAAATTTTATAAACTCTAAACCATATATTTCAATTTTATAAATGGTATAAACAAATGCTCCTATTGTACATCTGCAGAAGGTATAGAGACTCAGAAGCATCTATTCTCCACAGGGGAGCTGGCTTGCAAGGTTTGGAAATATTTTGACACAGCCATGGCTCATGTATATTCCCCCAATTCCTTGGCAAACCGTCTGGAAGTCTGGCTAGCTGTCATAGGAGGGAAAACATACATTTTCCTCCGCAAAGTTCTTCCACTGATCATTGTATGGAAGATATGGAAACATAGATGTGATATGAGATTTAATTCAGTAATAATGAATGTTGAAAGTGTGATTCAGGGTTTCCTGCGTTTACTCGGAGATATTTTCAAGATAAGTGCTTACAAACCCCTTTCAAGCAATAGGAGCAGCAGATTCTGACAAACCTAGGCATTCAATTATATCTGGGCCACCCTGAAAACTTTCTATACTGTTCATGGCAGCCTCCATCAAATTATGTGGTTAAACTGAATGTTGATGGTAGTTCTAACCATACATCAGCAGGAATTGGTGGGATATTCATAGATGAACAAGGCGCTTGCTTAGCAATTTTCTACTCCAGGATCCAGCACTGTTCGCCATTGAAGCAGAGGCAACAACACTGTTTCAGGGCTTAAGCATGGCAAAGCAGCAGAACTTCTGGTACCTGGATGTAAACACTGACTCTATGATCCTTGTTTCTGGTCTTATGCAGGTATCTACAGCTCCATGGAGAATAAGACAAACACTGCAACGCATCACCCACATCCAAGCAGATTTTCAACAATGCTCCATCTCCCACTGCCACCGGGAACAAAACAAGGTGGCTGACTCTTTAGCCAAAGTAGGAGAGAAATTACATAACTTCAACATGCTGATCTCAAATGCTCCACCAGAGGAACTCACTCCTATTATACAGAAGGATGGCCAGAACACAATCTACCGGAGACAGAAGAAGACATATGGCAGATAAGCAATATCAGAAATGGCAGCAACTCAAAATACTATGGATACATATCAGCTACAATTTCTTCACAAGATCAAATGCATTCAGTTCTTTAAAGTTAGGCAAAGGTAATATAGGGTGTCATACTCTTTTCTCCCATAAGATTTTCCCTGTCAGGGGTTTGCCGAAGGGAGGTTTTAAGGAGGTGAGACTATACCATCCAAAAGCTTTTAGATGGAAGGGCCGGATGGTCATGTAGGTGCTTGGCACCACTCTTGCAAATTGTAATAAAATCTTAAATTTGCCAAAAAAAATTAATTAAAATATATTACATTTATTTTATATTTATCATTAATTATTTATAAGAAAAAACTATTTAAAAATTATAAAATGTCCAAATTACCCCACCACATCAGCAGGAGTGTGATGGAAGTACAGGGTGGAAAATGGTGTATTGCGGTTCTACTAATTTTTACGGTATACCATGAAAAATTCGAAATTGAAGCGGTGAACACATATAATATATCTATAGACTACAGTTATTATTTAATAAAACTCTCCAAAAAATTAATAAAGTATTTATTTCTTATTTCGAGAAAAGTGGGAGTCGGGTTTTGGGGCCATGTGTTGCTCTTGGCCCGCAAGCCGCCCGAGGGCCCCATTCTCATGTGCGTTTTTCGTTATGCGAAGGTCTCCCTCCCGGATTTGTCGTTTTCTGAGAGGGGTTTAAATTATTGTCGTATATAACTTGACCAGTTTTATTTTAGTTTAAAACTTACATTACAGTAATCTACTCACCCCGCAAAAAAATGACAGTAATCTTGTAATTCCAAAAATAGTATTTTGTGCAATAAATGCTATTTAATTGGGCAAGTTAACATTTTGTGTTAGTTTGTCTGGGATATAAAATTTCCAAACCGCCAATTCTATAATCTTTTCTTACGATACAAATCACTGTATTCCCATGTTTTTTTTTTTTTTGGTAAGTACTGTATTCCCATGTTAATAGTGAAGAAGAGGAGAGCTTGGGCTGACTAAATGACATGCTATGCAGTGACTCATGTTATTATGGAATTGGACGGTCAACGACCTCGTGCAAAATTATTAAACACTTTTCCTCCTAACACACCAATCAAGCAGTGTCACGTGACATTGAATAGTGTGCACTGATTAAGTCACTACACACTCCCGAACCCTGTTAATACTCTCATGACTTGTTAATTTGTTTTAATTTTTTATAGGTAATTTTTTTTATTTCAAAAACATGTGTATGATTTACCATGCTATCATAGGGATTTTCCAGACCTGAGGTTACCTAGTCATCTAATATGAATACACCTCATAGTTTTTCTATCCATAATCTCTATTTGAATAATGAATGTCATATGTTAGTTAGTCAATTGGATCCCAAGTGCACTACCCATACACATTGTTTAATGAGCCACTTCTATCAACTTTTCTTGCATTACTTCGACCAAATTCACCACGTTTCCATTCTCATTTTCGTGTTGCTTTTGCAGTTTAAATTGGTATCTCTATTACACCTGACTCGAGTCTAGAGAGAGATCTATTTTCAAGATGGTATCAGAGCAAGCAATATACGGTCGGAGAGTATTTTCAAGAAAAGTCTCGGCCTCATTGAGGGGTTTAGCCCAATTTCGACATTATTTAAGGAGACCTCCATTATTGTTTCTGAGATCCTTTGTTTCCAAAAAAATTATGAGCATTGATCCCATAATGAAAATTAACTCAATTGAAAATTATCAATGCGGATCCAAATCTCAATGTGATTTACCTGGTAATGTCCCACGCGGATTTCACTTGTCAATATTATCTCTTCATTTAAAACCTTTTATAAAAAAGCTTCTTTGTCTTATATCAACTTGACTTTACTATGTATTGGGGAATTCCATGTATCAAATGTGTTAATTATTTGAGACGATAAGCATTCTCTCACCCCCCATAACAATCAGACGCTGACAATCTACACCTTCTCCAAAATTTGTTTCTTTCCTTACGTGCAGCATGATCAATGATCGATCAGAAGGGGAAAAAAGAAAGAAAAAAAAAGTAATAGCTTAAAACCCGGATAAACAAAGCGAAGTATAGAAAGAATAGAAGCCAAAAGACAATGCATGTGGTTGCAGCTCTGGCTGCATCTGCTGTGTTTCTCGATCTCAACTGATATACACATTAAAAAAAAAGTAACACAGTGTCTTTGTTCCCTCATCATCCTGCCGAATGAATGATTAATCAAAGCAGGTTAAAACCCTAAACCCTTAGACAAGGTACCAATTAGATGCCTTAACCGAAGTCGGTTGGGGTGGAGGGATTCATGTTCACGGTCTAGGGCTTTGACCCTAATTCAACCGGTTCGTTCGTGGGGGGTCGTCGTGTATGAACCCATATGGGACTAGGAAGGTTCGAAGGACTTGGATACTCATAGGTTACCAAAAAAAATTAGATGCCTTAGGTTCTTGCTAATGCACATGATGTTTTAGGTTGAGAAGACAGCAAACACCCATGTGAAATAGATAGCCAAAATTGAGACATATAGCAGACTAGTTTGGTCAGATAATACTCCATGTATGGGGTTTGCTTGGTCATATTAAAAAACAGAGGTTTCCAAAATGGGGATTGAAGGGCATACCCACCTAAATGACACCCCAGGTGACCAGGTCCAAGAATCAAAAGAGGATGAACTTAACCTAATATGAGAAGTCAGACGCCTAGGACGCTGCCTAGGACGCGCTAGGATGCCTAGGCACTGCCCAGACGTTGGACATTGGCCCACCGTCCTGACCAAATACCGTCTAAGTACCCGCTTAGGTCACTTATACGAGTGCCTAAATACCCTAGGGTTCGCCCATCGCTTTCACAAACACTACTTTAGAGTATGTTTAACAATACTATAATGAGATGAGGAATAAATATTTTTGTTGAACTCTTGGATTGGGATAATCCTGTTCTATTATATATTGTTAATGAGTAAGAAAGATACGGAAAGAGAACACAATTATGGGCTCACGCAATAACTCCATGACACAATTTAAGATATTTTAAGACAATGATCAAAGTGTACTAACCACACTTTATTGCAATGCCGGTATGTAGTTGCTAGACAGCCTGGAGCTTTTGTAGTTTAGTCTGGCTTTTCCTGCATATCATGAATAGATGGATTCCTACCCCCGTGTGTACATATATGTCTGGTGTATCAGCACCTGAGAGAAACAGTACATACTGCAAATCTGCTGAAAACTTTATTCAGCTAGAATCAAGCATGATCGTGTGAATTCAAATAAGAGAGAATCAGATGGAGGAAAAAAATGTGGCTGTAATTTAAACAGAATCTGACAGTGTGTGTTGTAACAATCTTCCTTCACGGGGATCTTTGAAGGGAACACATTGCTGTAGAGTTACCAACAAAAGACAAGCATCCAACACATGCCGATACCAAGCAAAATCCAGAGCCCTTGTTCTGTTTATGGCTAATAATAGAACTGAGCTGATGACAAACTTAGATTTCACATCGTTCTGTCATTGACCGTACGCTTATAAATGGCCATTAAGACATGCACATGCCTATAAGCCAGGAATCTCAACAATTTAATGTTCAGTTATCAATTGCTGTAGTAGTAGGGCTCCAGTGACAACCAAAAACTTAAAGGAAAGGTAACGAGGAAGTGGTAGAAAGCTGCTGCGAACTTGAATTTATTTTGTGCATCACAAAAAAAAAACAGAATTAACACATCAGGTGGGTGGTGGTCCCTGATAAGATCCATATGTTCCTGAACTGAAGAGCTCGAGCATGAACATGACAAATATCACCATCATGAAGGTCAGGGGAACAAGAACTTGCTTAGTTGAAAGTTTAGCTAGCCATGTCTTAGCTTCATGCTGACCAACAATGAGATCTTCCATGATTAACGTTATCAGTAGATTCAAGAGCTTCTTTGAATGGCCTAAGTCCTTTGATTTTAGGACCTGTGTCCTAGCTTCTTTCAGATGTTACATAACCATCCCTAGCTCGATGGAGTCTTTTATGGAGAACCAGTCTTCGTTTTCAGGGACATTACGTTTGGCGTCCTCATCCTCGCCATCAAGAATTACATGCTTCTCGGAAATGATTACAGAAAATGATGATAATGATGGTGAAGTCAGGTGTGAGAAAGCATCTGCATCTGACGAGTGTTGGTCTGCTGGATTTACCAGAGCAATGAGGAGGTTCTAGAAACAAAAAGAGGCCATTAGGATTCTGAAATTCAGTTAGGAAAAATATTTGCTTAAGTAGTTCTTACTAATCCTGATAAACTGTGTGCACTGCAGCAAGTAAATGGGGTCTATGTTCGAAATTCGAAATACAGACACTTAAGAAATCACATTTGCTGGAAGCAGTCAACGAGACGTGCAGTTAAATGCACAAATTGTAAACAATAGAGTTCTTCAGAGCAATTCCAAACTCTTATCAACCACAAAACATTACACTTAAACATGATGCTGTCTATTTAACTGCCACATGCAATAACATAGACGACAGCGAAAATGGCATTAACAAAATAATATGTTCATATAAAATAATGCACAACCACAAATGCACAACACGAACTAATCCTACCATGGAAATTATCATATCAAACCAACCTCAGTGATTTTGACAGTAAATCATCATCAGAAACCTCCGAGAGCTCACTCAGAGGCCCCAAAACAGCAGAAACCTCCACGGAAGCAGCATCCGAAGGAGGCAGAAACTCTCTTTGGTGATCTGACAACATTTAACCATATCAGCACTAAGTTTTCAACAAGCTCATTATACATGCAAGTCTCGAGGAACAAACGGAGGTGATCAGGACTCCTAATAGCCAATCAATGCTCCAAATGCAGAAAAATACAAACAACACTACACTTCATTGTAATTGTTAAAATGTAGAAAATAAACTACAAAGTTCTCCAGACTCTAGATAATTTCCTGAAGCTCGAGCAATCTAACAATGCAGTATGAAAAGAAAATTGACTGTCCATTTTTTACCTACATGCAAGGAAGAAGAGAAGAAAGACCATAACAGCAAGCACAATGAGTACGACAACTTCTAAATCGGTACAAAAATTGATGAACAATAACACATTACATGAACTTTTCTTCCGAATGAAATCATCAAGCTGAATTTACCTCAGTAGATTCACCTACATTATTATCATCGGAGACCTCTGAAAGCTCCATAAGAGGCTCCAAAACTGCAGATCTATCGTCCGAAGTACCTTCCATGGCATGATTCGAACTCTTCTAAATAACCTGGCAACGGAATCGAACGTAAAGCTTGATTGTTGCTGAAAAGCTACAATTTAACTTCAAGAGAAATTTGACCTTGTGCAGACTTCGATCGATATCTGTCGTGGATTTTGATCGGCGAATTGAATAAACTCGATCAGGCGTTCTGAGGTGAAGATTTCTCATCTTTATCAGTTGTGACCGCCAAATTTCTGAATGTGCCTCTTTATATAGAGAAATTCCGCGCTTCCGTTTCAATTCCCATCCGTTTTCTGTGTTTTACAATTCCAATTTAATATCTAAAACTACAAAAAAGTATAAACATATCGAAAAATATCGCATTGAGAAGCTACACAGTTCAAATTTTTTTTGGTGGCAGTAAAGTCTAACCAAACTATTGGATTTGTTTCGAAATCGTTTGGATACGAAAATTCAGAATTATTGCTATATTGTAAATCCTGTGCCATAGGACCTATGGCTTAAATTGATTGAAATATGGACTACTGAAATATGTAGAACTCACCAAGCTTAAAATAGTTTAAATAGCTGATGTTCCTGTTTTACCGCTTAATGAACCGCAATCGCGAGTCTACTCTCTACAGTCTCTTAGCACTGAAGTGCATCATGTGGTCTTGCATTGGCTCCATTTCTGGATCCAGACATTAACAGAGAGGCCAAGAGCAGAACAGCAAACCATGCCTTAATCCTCCCAACCAGCGCCGGATAATACAGGTACAGATGCCGGTTCTATCCGGATAATATCTGTACTTATATTCGTACCAGCATTGGGCCCGACCTAGTACAAATTGTTATTTTTAAATAAAATAAAAATTGCTTTTTATTTGAAGATTTTTTTAAAATAATTTATTATATATATATATATTATTTTTAGGTACATGTATCGGTTTTTAATCGATCACGTGCTATGGTACGCAGGTACCATAGACAGGGTGGTACTTTTTGGACATGCTTGTAAGAAGATGTATAGTTGTAAGTTTTAACAAACCTCTACTCCACGAAAACTGATATAAGCCACTCCTTTTTAGCACTTTTTATTGAATTTTGGATTGTATGAAAGCATATAAGAAAAGTGCATAAAGATTCACGTGGTTTGACGTAAGCCTACTCCACGTGAAGAATTCTTCCAGTTCGTTCTCTCTTTTTCTTCTTTGTTTTTCGGTGTCTTTCTTCTCTTTACAACAGTTACATATATACATGTTTTGGGTTAACTAATCCCCATGATTCTCGGGTAATCATGGAGGATAATGATGTAAGGTGATCACTGAAATGTAGGGATCACCATAAGGGGCAAATCCTTTCCCTACATATCACTTTTCTTAATACTCCCCCTCAAGTTCGGTGTGGGATACCCGACACCTAACTTGAATAAAACATCATGAAACGCCCGTCCACTAACTGCCTTTGAAAGGATGTCTGCCAGCTGATCCTCTGATCGCACGAATGGAAGTATTACCATCTTGCTTTCAAACTTCTCCTTAATAATGTATCGACCGATCTCAACATGCTTCGTACGATCATGTTGTACCGAATTCTCAAATATGTGTATAACGGCTCGGTTATCACATCGTAGAGGGCAGGCATGCATTGGTGGAAATTCAAGTTCTGTCATCAGTTTTCTGAGCCATGATACTTCCGTGATCCCTCTAGCAATCCCTCTAAACTCTGCCTCCGCACTTGATCTTGCCACAACTTTCTGCTTCTTGTTTCTCCACGTGACCAAATTTCCCCCAACCAATGTAAAATACCCTGAGGTGGATTGTTTATCCATTGGGCTTCCAACCCAATCAACATCAGTATATACCTCGATATTCAAATGTCCATACTTACCATACATCACCCCAGTGTCAGGTGAGCCCTTCAGGTACCTCAGAATCCTGAATGTTGCCTCTATATGCTCCCTTTGTGGACAGTGCATGAACTGGCTCACAACCCCGACCGAGTATGGAATGTCAGATCGTGTGTGTGCCAAATAGATAAGCTTCCCAACCAAATGTTGTTATCGTTGCTTGTCGGTCGACCCTTCTTCTTCCTTTATTTTCGGCCCATGGTTAAGGATCATGGTTGTATACTGGTCTGCACTCAAGTAGACCCGTCTTAGCCAGAAGGTCAAGTATGTATTACCTCTGAGAAATGTATATTCCAGTCTTCGACCTCATAACTTCAATTCCTAAGAAGTACTTCAACATTCCTAGGTCCTTCATCTCAAATTCACTAAACAGATTCCTTTTTAATTCCTCAATCTCTTCAACATCATCGCCGGTAATAAATATGTCATCTACATAAATAATCAGGCATGTAATCTTCTGGTGTTTTTTCTTCAAAAAAAAAGAGTATGATCAGAATTACTCTGGGTGTATCTGTACTTTCTCGAGGTGACTGTGAATCTCCCAAATCATGCTCGAGGTGACTGTTTCAAACCATACAATGCCTTCTTCAACTTACACACCTCATGGGATGATGTTTAAGAAATACGAGCATTTAAGGATAGAAGCATACACGGATGCAGATTGGACAGGAAGTCCAGTAGACGGGAGATCAACCTCTGGATATTTCACTTTCATAGAAGGAAACTTGGTAACCTGGAGGAGCAAGAAGCAGAAGGTAGTAGCGTTGTCTAGTACAGAGGCAGAGTTCAGGGATATCTCGAGAGGATTGATGGAGGTACTGTGGCTGAAAAAATTGATGACTGAACCTAGGATTTCCTCCAGATCAGCCGTGTCCCTTGTGGTGCGATAGTCGAGCCGCGGTGCATATTTCAGAGAACCTAGTTCAACATGATCAGACCAAACATGTGAAAATCGACAGACACTTTATCAAGGAGAAGTTGGAAAATGGCACCATTACTCTCCCGTACGTGAAATCCGAGGATCAACTGGCTGACATACTTACTAAGGGGATTGCAGGACGAGCATTTCATGAGACCTTGTACAAGTTGGGTATTGGACACCGCACTGCCCAACTTGAGGGGGAGTGTTAGCAAAGGAAAGTCAAGGGAAAGATTTACTCAAATCTTCCCCACTTATTTCAGGGGATTTAGTTCCTATAAATCTCGGGATTGTGATTATGATTGTGATTGTGCCTTACCATAGGAGGCCTTGCCTTGTACCTATATATATGATGAAAAACGAAAGGAAGAAGTGTGAAACAATAAAAAGGAAAAATATTTGTCTCCCGTGGACGTAGGCATAGCCGAACCACGTATATAATATGTTAATGTGTGTGTTTATGCAATAATCAAAGGTCTTCAGGCGATACATGCCCCCATTTAAGGAAGATCCGGTGCTAATTACATTCCGTGTTTTAAAAATAAATATGACATTCAGGGTACGTTTGGTAACGATTTGAAGCTTGATTAAGTTTTGATAATTTTTTTATTAAGTTTTATCATCTGTTCGGTAGCATTTTCAAAATTTTCGGGTTGCGCCCTTCAAACCCTCCAACCCGCGAATTTCTTGATAAAACTTGATGAAGCATCCCCGCTCGCCCCCAAGTATTTCTCATCACGTTTTTTTTATCACGAGCTTCTTTACCAAATCGCCCCTAAGTTTCTTTCGTTAGGCCTTTTCTCTCATTTCTCTCTCGGTCGATCTTCCGCCGCCATCACCCCCTCAACTCTCGGTCAAGAATCATCTTCCAAGGTAAGTTTCAGTATTCAACTGGTTAAGGCTTTTCGATTTGGGTATCCTATTGTTTATCTCGAAAGATTATAAATTCCGACGTTACATTTTTCACTTACCTATTTTCCGGCATTGAGCAGCTTCCTTTCTTCGTTTGTAGTAATATTATTCGAACCATTGATTATGTGAAAGATGATTGATCGTGTGATTAACCAGATTCAAAATTCTTGTTTACAGGGAAATGTATATGAGAAAATGAGTGGGCCAGTGGGGATATGTTTTGTCCAACTATTCGTGTTTCATCTTGCAAATAGGATTGGAATTCTTATTTACAGTGATGTGAAGGTTTCTGGGCTGGAAATAGGATTTTTTTTCAGTTTGCAATTTAATTTTTGGACCTTATTAAGCTACTACATTAATGTTGCCTAACCATAACGTTTTGAGCATAGCTCAAGTTGTTATTTGCTTTTTTCCAGAAGATTAAAAAAGCAAATAACTTATGCAATCGTTTTCCATGCATATGGTAATGGAGGCAATGTGCTTAACTTTGATCTATTGCATGTTTATATCCATGCATATCACTTGTTTCAAAAAACTTGATGTTGCTAAATGAGGTTTTGTTTCTGTATACAATGTTATTATGTCATTGATTCAGCCAGAGAAATAATAATTTGATGTTAATGATCACTTGTCAGTTTTATTACTTGTTTATGTTTTTGTTGTAGATGTATACAAAGATTCAATTAGTGATTATCCGTATCTTTATCTATGAGTTTCTGAGGGAACAAGAGGATATGGAGAATAGAAATAAATGTAGAAGACTATAACCAAAATATAGCATGACTAATAAGTACTGCAAATAGGTTGAGTACTTAGCTACACTCATTTTGGTAATAGATGTTGAGTGTTTTGACAATTTGAGGTTGAATAAGACAACTTTTTCTAGTTTGTGTACCAAATTACATGGGCACAGGTGTGAAATCTGACACGTACGTGACACTCCAAGAGGAAGTGACAATCTTTCTTAGGATTCTAGCACACAATCACAAGACGAGAACCATGAGACACGACTTTCAGAGGTCCATTCATACAATACACGTGTTTTCATGAGGCATTGAATGTTGTGCTTAGTCTTTTAGATGAGTTGTTAGTTACTCCTACCCCCGTTTTAGATGATTGCACAAGCTCACGTTCGAAGCGTTTTAAGGTAATGAATGTTTTTCTGCATGCTGATTTTTTGGGAAATTTATATTGTTTTAACAATTGATATCTCTCTTTTGCATGGTTGTTTAGGTGCTTTAAACGGTACTTATGTGCCGGTGCATGTCTCTAAGGGTGATCAGCCACACTTCAAGACAAGGAAATGACAGATTGTCAATAATGTTCTTGGTGTTTGTGATGCTGAGGGCCAATTTGTGTATGTCTTAGCGGACTGGAAAGGATCTGCAGCTGATGGGAGGGTATTGTGTGCTGCTCTATAATGACCTGATGGTTTAAAGGTCCCAAAAGGTGAATACATCTAGTACTATATCTACTATTAATGGTTTTTTTGTTTTTGACAATGGTTATTAGTATAATGTATGTCTTATTTGTACAGGGTCGTACTACTTGTGGACAATAGTTACACAAATGGGGAGGAGTTCTTGATTCCTTACAGATCTACTTGATACCATTTAAATGTGTGGGGAACAGGCAGAAAGACTCCAACCCATTCAAGGGAGTACTTCAACATGAAGCATGTTCAAGCAAGGAATATCATTGAGCGAACCTTTGAGATCTTGAAAAAAAGATGGACTATTTTGCGTAGCCCATCCTTTTACCCATTAGAGTCACAAGTAAAAATTATACTTGTTTGCACACTACTGCACGACTTCATTCGGGAATCGATGCCCAATGACCCCATCGAGGGGTTAGATGTTTCATTGACTCCTAATAATGAGGACCGCGAGGAAGTAGAGTATATAGCTTCAGTGGAGTCCTCTGAGGAGTGGAACCAATATAAGGATCAAATGACACTTAACATGTTTAATGTTTGGCGTACTGGTCATTGATTGATGACTTCTCTCTTGTATCATGTACTTGTTGTATTCTGAGAATTTGTTGGTGTTCTCAAATTGTTTGTTTGTATCAAATTGTTTGTTGTTGTACTTGTTTGGGGTTTCTATCAAATTGTATGTTGTAATTGTTTGTGTAGGTCAATATCGAATATAATAGAACGAATCTAATAGTAACGAGTACAACGAATATACCTTTACGTTGTTGCGG
>JAOYMZ010016931.1:0-19360 GCA_025802335.1 Pinguicula primuliflora
CGCCGAAAAAATCTAAAATCCTATTTAAATGTTATAAACCCAAGGGCTAAATATAAACCCAAAGCTAAACCCTAAAAACCCAAGGGCTAAACCCTAAAAACCCTAGGGCTAAACCCTAAAAACCCTAGAGCTAAACCCTAAAAACCCTAGGACTAAACTCTAAAAACCCTAGGGCTAAACCGTGATTTTTTTCCTTTTTTTTCCTTACATCCGCCCTGTAAGGCCCCATCCGGATTTTAACAATCTGGCAGGGGAAATTTTGTGTTCTTCTTCTTCTCTACAAAGGAAACAATTTGTTGCACGTTTGTGTATGTCTTGGCGGTTGGGAAGGATTTGCAGCTGATGGGAAGATATTGTGTGCTGCTATACAACGACCTAATGGTTTAAAGGTCCCAAAAGGTGAATGGATCTAGTAGTATATGTAGTATTAATGGTTATCTGTTATTAGTATAATGTATTATTTGTACAGGGTCGTGCTACTTGTGTGACAATGGTTACACAAATGGGGAAGGATTCTTGATTCTTTACAGATTCAATCGATAACATTTAAATGAGTGGAAGACTAGCAGAAACATTCCAACCGATTCAAGGGAGTACTTCAACATGAAGCATGCTCAAGCAAGGAATATCATTGAGCGAACCTTTGGAATCTTGAAGAAGGGCTATTTTGCGTAGCCCATCCTTTTACCTATTCGAGACACAAGTCAAGATTATACTTGCTTGCACACTATTGCACAACTTCATTTGGGAATTGATGCCCAATGATCCGATCGAGGGGTTAGATGTTTCATTGACTCCTGATAATGAGAACCACGAGGAAGTAGAGTATATAGCTTCAGTAGAGTCGCTAAGAGGGAACGCTACTCTGACGCTAAGGAGGCATGCTACTCTAAGAGGGCACGCTAAGAGGGCACGCTACTCTGACGGAAAGGGCCAGATCCCTATTGGTTCACACCGTAGGCCACCTGCGGCGTTGACTATGGGTACACGACCCTGTCCACCAACGACTGCAGATTTCTAGGTGAACAAGACCTGTTTCAGCTGTGGGAAGCACGGACATGGACAGACTACATGTCCGACCAGGGGGACGCTTACCATGCCACCCACTGTGGCGGCACCTAGACCGGCGGCCCTGCCTCCGCCCCCACCACATGGGTGAGCCAGGGTATTTGCGGCGACTACACAGGAGCAGGCAGAGGAGCGGCTGGAGGATGTGATAGCAGGTACGCTCTAAATTTACTTGTGATGTGTATCTGTGTATGTGCTGTGAATGCTTAGTGCTTATATTTGTCGTTGTACAATAAATAGTTTTGATTGGTTGTGAGGGCATTTAAGTGTTTTAGGTCAAATGCCTTATGCATTGTTCGACAGTGACGCGACACGATCTTTTATCTCTGTGAGGTTTGTAGAGAAAGTTGGAGTGGACACCGTTCCATTATCAGTACAATGTTTGGTTACTTCTCCGCTTCAGAAAACTAGTGTGGCTACCAAGGGAGTAGCTCAGTGCCCGATAACCATTAGGGAAAAGACCATTCTGTCAGATCTCACTATGCTGAAAATGCAGGATTTTGACATCATCTTGGGGATGGAATGGTTGGCTGCGAACTTCGCCCATCTCGATTGCAGAAATAAGATGGTGTTATATCAAGTTCCGAGAAAAGATGCTTTCTCCTATCAGGGGAAGCAAGAGGGAAGGGACAGGACTAACATGGAAATGGTATCTGCCATTCAAGCTCGCAGGCTCGTCCATCGGGGACATGATGCGTATTTGGCATTTCTAGTCGGTACTCCCGATATAGCAAAGACTTTGGAAGAGATTTCGGTGGTGAATGAGTTTCATGACGTATTTCTGGATGAACTACCCCAGCTGCCTCCGAAGAGGGAGGTGGAGTTCGGGATTGACCTTCTTCCCGGTGCGGCTCTGGTGTCCAAGGTTCCTTACAGGATGGCACCAAAGGAACTGCATAATTAAAGATCCAGCTCCACGAATTGATAGACCGCAGACAGGTTCGATCCAGCATGTCTCCGTGGGGTGATCATGTGCTATTCGTGCGGAAGAAGGATGGAACCATGAGACTATGTATCGACTACCGAGAACTAAATTAAGTCACAATTTGGAACCGCTACCCCTTACCCAGGATAGACGACTTGTTTGATCAATTGAATGGTGCGTGTGTCTTCTCGAAGATTGACTTGCGATCAGGGTACTACCAGATGAGGGTAAAATGGGAGGACGTTGGAAAAACAACCTTTCAAATGCATTAAGGGCATTATGAATTTCGGGTGATGCCATTTGGATTGACCAATGCCCTGACAGTATTTATGAACCAGATGAACTGGGTGTTTCACTCGTACCTGGATAAATTTGTGGTGGTGTTCATCGACGACATCTTGATTTATTCTTCTAATGGGGAGACGCATGCTAGTCATCTCAGAGCCGTGCTCCTACGACTCTGGGAAGAGTCCTTGTGTGCAAAATTTTCGAAGTGTGAATTTTGGATTAAGGAAGTGGCATTTTTAGGTCATGTGATTTCATCACCAGGAGTGGCAGTGGATTCGGGAAAAGTGGAGACCGTCATGGCATGGCCGACACCTAAAAGCGTCACAAAAGTACGGAGCTTTCTAGGCTTGGCAGAATATTATCGAAAGTTCATTGAGGGCTTTGTTAAACTAGCACGTCCTCTCACTAGGCTAACCCAAAAAGGGGTGAAGTTTTATTGGGATGAGGGTTGTGCTCAAGGGTTTGAAGATTTGAAGGACAAGTTGACCACGGCTCTAGTTCTTACCTTACCATGAGAGGGTACGGATTATGTAGTGTGCAGTGATGCCTCGAAGAATGGGTTGGGATGTGAGCTAATGCAAGGTGATAGGGTGATTGCTTATGCTTCACGACAGCTAAAGACTTACGAAGAGAATTACCCGATCCATGATCTGGAATTGGCAACGGTGGTGTATGCGCTTAAAATATGGCGGCATTACTTGTACGACACTCGATGCACAATATATACTAATCATAAAAGTTTGCATTATATATTCATGCAAAAATAGCTGAACATGAGACAGCAGCGGTGGATGGAGCTAATAAAAGATTATAATGTGGACATTCAGTATCATCCCAGGAAGGCAAATCGTGTGGCGGATGCCCTTAGCCCGAAGGGGTCGACTATCATGTCGACCATGTTAATTCGGGAATGGGATCGGTTGGAAGTAGAGGTCGTGGATTCAATCACGGCACAGATGGCGACACTATGTGCCGAACCAAGTCTCATGCATTGTATACGTGAGGCTCAGCAAAGGGATGTCGGAATCCAACGAGCCCTTCGGCGGGAAGAGGCCGAAGCATCCGTACGGATTAGCGCACGTGCGGATTCCATCCGCACGGGGCCCTGCCGTGCGAATACAAACCGCACGGCAAGACAATTTAACTAGTGTTTCGAAATTTCGAAATACACTTAAAAATTTTCCCAAAATCTAAGACATTCCTAGAAATGTGCCCAAAACTGTCCAAATTTCGATAATCTCTCTGGTAAGGAACGAACCCGGCCCTTCCATATACACCCCATTCTGAGAGATTAAGTCAACTATTTCAAACCCAAAATCAAGAGGATGCCGTCGCGCAGAAGAGCTCTTCTCAAGGTTATCATCCTCGGTGACAGCGGGTAAGTTTTCAAAATTCTCATCTATGCGATGGCTCTTTTTGCATTTGGTTGGAGTGGATCTTTGGTTGGTTTCAGAGGCACCAAATAGGATCTTTGTTGTCTGTTAGATGCAATTTGGGTGATCCGGAATGTAGAGGCGTTGTTACATGTTCAATTCTGCAGAAAATGAACGTGAAAGCTAAGTTAGTGGAAATTGGATTCAATTGTGCGTTCTCTGTTTGAAAATAAACCAGCTCATTGAATTCTTGTCGTTCGCAGTATTGTATTCTTATAACCTTCTCGTTGTGGTATGTGTTGATTTCTTTATTGACAAATGGTAATTACGGGTTTTCCACTTGATTCCCAGGGTTGGGAAGACCTCATTGATGAATCAGTACACTCTCTAACTGTTTCCTCTTTAACTGATTGAATTTGGTTTGGCTATCGCCATTGGCATCGTTCTAACTTATCTGGTGGCATATTTTACCCGTTGATTAAAGATATGTAAATAAGAAGTTTAGCAATCAGTACAAAGCAACAATTGGGGCAGATTTCTTGACGAAAGAATTGCAGTTTGAGGACCGACTTTTCACTTTACAGGTGAGTCTGCAGCATGTTTGTTTCAGTATGGCTGTTTCAGCTGTGCATATGGTTGCTTAAAATTTACCTATAGTATATGGTTTCTGTTGCTAAAGAAATGGTTCCTAATGAGTTATATAGGCAATTTCTTGAAGCCACTGCTGAAAACTATGATACTTGCTCTTTTTCCTGATTGGAAATGTAAACATATTCTAGTTATGTACCTTTCACCATGTCTATGGGACTGCATTGACTTCTTGATCTGTAACAATAAATGTTTGGTTTATTTTTAAGATATGGGATACTGCTGGCCAAGAAAGATTTCAGAGTCTCGGCGTTGCTTTCTACCGTGGAGCTGATTGCTGCGTGCTTGTCTATGATGTTAATGTGACAAAATCGTTTGACAGTCTTAATAACTGGAGGGAAGAGTTTTTGATCCAGGTATTTCCCTCGCCTCATCAAAATTCCTTGCGTTGGCGGACATAGCTACTGGACTTCATTATGGTTATGTTGTATATGCTAGATATGCTTGATTCTCCTTGTAGGTACCCCATTACAAGTAATTTATGGTAACATAAAATGTCTAGGTATCTACTTATGATACTTGAGATTAAGGAAATTGCTTATGCAACTGAATTCCAATGCAGGCTGCGCCGTCCGACCCTGAAAATTTTCCATTCGTTGTGATTGGAAACAAGATTGATGTAGATGGTGGAAATAGCAGAGTGGTCAAGCATTCTCTATCTGGTGTAACCTCTGTGCAATAATTTCATCACCGTTTTTCTCTCACATTTTTCGCTTACTTCGTCAGATATCTGAGAAAAAGGCTCGTGCTTGGTGTGCTACCAAAGGGAATATTCCATACTTCGAGACTTCCGCCAAGGAAGGCACCAATGTTGAAGAAGCTTTTCAGGTTATTGCAAAGAATGCCCTGAAGAGCGAAGAAGAAGAAGAACTGTAAGTCAGCTTCTAATCCTAACTCATAAGCACTTTAGCATACTTCTTCTAGTTTATATGCAATCATATATTTAAGTTATAAAAGGTTTTAATTATTTGTTTTGCATGTTTATGTTTTGCCTAAAAGGTTTTATGCAAATTTATCTGTAAATTACTAAATTAAGAAAAGAAACATAACACCACTGTTTTTTGCTTCGGATTACCTGGTTTAGACATTTTTATCAAAGAAAAACGGGATGATTATCTTCATTACTTTAAGTGTTAGAAAGTTAACTGATGTTTGAACTGTCTCCATGATTACAAATATCTTCTTGTGATCCTGGGCGGTGTTGAAGATACCTACCCGAGACAATTGATGTTGCAAGCAACAGCCAGCAGAGGGCCACTGGATGTGAATGTTAAGTCGTATTTTCCGAAATATTGCATAATGAGCCCAGAAAAATTTGATTATTCCTAGTTTTTTATTTGTTATTGCAAATTGGCAGACCGTATACTAGACATTATCGTGTCTGTATCTTGCAATACTAGACTGGGTTGCTTATAATTATCGATGTATATCGCTAGAGTCATTAATTAAATGGTTGGTGTTTATTTTGTGAATTGAACGCAAGGATTTGGGAAGAAATTATCAGAAAATTTCTTCTTTTGATGTACAAGTATATATGGATTACAAGAGACGCGCTAGTCTCACGTTTTCCACATAAAGTAAGGATATGTGATAATCCTTACCTTATCTATAATTCGGTTTAGTCAACACTTCCCCCTCAATTTAGGTGTAGGCTAACCAATATCTATAACACGTCATGAAAGAGTCGACCGTTCACTACCTTGGTCAGGATGTCTGTCAGTTGATCTTTAGATCGTACAAAGGAAAATATAATACATCCACTCTCGAACTTTTCCTTAATGAAATGATGTTCCACATGTTTGGTATTGTCGTGCTTAACAGGATTTTGTGCAATTAGGATAGTGTTATTACACATTAGGGAGCATGCCTGGGACGACGTAAATTCCAATTTTGTCATCAATTTCCTGATCCACAACACTTCTGTCACACAACGAATTGTGCCTCGGAATTTGACAATGCAACAATCTTCTGCTTCTTACTCCTCTATGTAACAAGATTGCCACCAGCAATAGTGAAATATCCAGGTGTCGGTCGTCGATCAACTGGATTGTTGGCCCAATCAGCATTTATATAGCTCTCAATTCTCAAATGTCCATACATCGATAAAGGATTCCAGTGCCTGAGGAACCCTTCAAGTACCTCAAAATTCTCAAAGTTGCATCTATGTGATCTCTTTGAGGATTATGCATAAACTGACAGGCGACCCCCACAACATAAGCGATGTTCGGACGAGTATGTGCCAAATATATGAGTTTCCCCTACCAAATGTTGATATCTAGCTCTGTCTGCACTCTCAGCTCCTCCTACAATTTTCAAGCCATGATTTATAGTCATTGGCGTGTCATTGGCGTGTCCATGGGTTTGTATTTTAGTAGGCCAGTCTCAACAAGTAAATCCAAAAATATACTTTCTCTGTGAGATGTAGATGCTCTTTCGTGGCCAGACACCTCGATGCCAAGAAAGTACTTGAGCATTCCCAAGTCTAATATTCTGAATCTGAACTCCCAATATTCCTGGGCCGATCACGAGTCAGAAAATCATACCAAGAGCTATATCCTTGGTAGTAGAGGGTCAAAAACTCAAGCCAACCAATCGGTTAAGTAATGCTAGGATAGGATGAGGCACGTAGATAGGTACACACAGCGGGTAAGCACGCACTGAAGTAATGTAAAAAGAGACAAGTCGGGTGTTGTACTCTTTCCTTTTACCGATTTTCACTCTCTCTGGAGGTATGTCGGAAAAGGTTTGAAGGAGGCGGGATGATTTACCCTCTCACATAGACCGTTCGGCCGAGTAGGAGATACCCTCGTATTAATTCGAACCACCAGGACTATAAGACCATCCAAGGGTAGGTTTTAAGGTTCTCTTTTTTTTTGGTAGGTAGGTTTTAAGGTTCTCTATCACTCATTTTGACCCCGCTAAAAAAAATAGGTCCTTAATAGGGAGTTTTTTTCAAGTGCGGAAGTTATGGTGCCGAATTTATCATACAGTGCCGAAATCTAATCTCAACCATCGGATCTGTGTCTGAACGACCGAGATCATAATGATCTCGATCGTTCAGACACAGATCCAACGGCCAATAAAAAATTTCAGCACTGTATCAATTTTTTGGCATCATAACTTCGGCATCTGAAAAAAATTGCCTTAATAGGTTTTCAAAGGCTGTTTTTCTTGCTAGAGTGTTAAGGCAATCACATTGTACAAATGTATTTTGATCCACATTAATGAAAGAAGTCTCTTTTGCTGAAAAAAAACTCACATAAGCAACATTTAGACACCAAGAGCATGAATTTTTGTCTGGTGCAGACCTTATGGTGTCGAATACTCACTATGGTGCCCACAAAGAAATACAGAGTAACCGAAGCAACAATTACACAAAAGCAGTACATGGCGAGAATTTGGAAAAAAATCTCAAATCTGGAAGAAATTCTTTTTGCCTGGAGAGTACTACATACTCAATTCCTACAAAAGAAAACTTGATTATAAGAGGGATCAATATTGGATACGAGATAGGATGTGGTATCTGCAATCATCAAATAGAATCTATTCAACACTTTTTGTCTGAATGCTAATATGCATCGCAGAGATATACCTCTGGATCACTGGTTGTCGGACTACGATTCTCTCAGAACCGTGGCTGAGTTTGTGTGCCCATATGGATCTACTTACATGCAAAACATATGAAGGCTTCTAGAAATTAGTGTGGATAGAATGTAATTGCACGATTTTCGAACAACAATCAACCGGAAACTGTAATCTATTATTCCCCATTTTGGTGATTGCCTCATGTATTTGTTGATGCTATCTCAATCTTCAGTAATGGAACTGTGGAAGATGTTTAAGGCATCAATTGTCTCTTAGATGTTGGAAATGTTCAGTGACCTCAAAGTAAATTACTCTTAAGAGAAGGATCTAAGGAGTAAATGTTCCTAAAGATGAACGGAGACTTTTGCAAATAATCTGGGCCGCCTAATAGAGAACCCTTCTAGTTTTTTGGCTTGCCATTGGAGACAATGATGGCAGAATCAAACTCTGGAACCTGTTGGGAATTTGTCCCACATTGATTAGAGAAGTCTTAATATACTAATATAAATAGGATTGTGGGCTACAATCAATCACCATAAGCTTATGGTTTTAATGAGGGTTGTCCACCTGCGCACACGAGACCTGAGCCTAGAGAGAGACGGCCTAGAGAGAGACGGGTTGGTTTTCTAACACACCTATCATTTTTCTGTAATAAAATTGTAAACATGCTTTACCGTATGGTCCAAAACTAATAAATACCATATGGCCAACAACCGGAAGAGCATGTGAGAGTCGTCGACATTTTGAAGTCTTGGAGAGAATAATCAAGAATATTTTTATTGTTGAGTGTGATTGGTGGGGAAGGGATTTTATGAAACAAGAATAATTTTATTCTTGAGTGTGATTGGTGGGGAAAAGAGTTAATGAAAGACTGTGATTTGTATAAATGCACTTGATTGGGAGTATGTACACCTTCCGTCCGTCCATAGAGATTTTGCAAATGGTTATGCGTTGGAGAAATTAAAAGTTGTTGATGTTGTGGCAACAAGAGGTTTTGCACCCCCGGTTGTGTTTAGTAGTGGATATGATGAAGTGAGATTCAATTTAATGAGATTGTACTAAATTTAAGGGTTGTAGCACTATTGTTTAGTAAGTTTTTATTTATTTATTTAATTTTTTTTTGTGTAAGTGGATTAACCTGGAATACACCAAACTTATCTCAAAAGACACTAGACAAGAAAAATTCTCATCATTGTCCCTTAATGTTGGGAGTTGACGCGATGGATTGGGGTTGGGACACTAAGCCATTCAAGGTCATGCATGGTTCTCTCATCCAGGCTACAAGAATTTGTAAAGAAAACTTTGAAAAATCGGGAAGTCACTGGAACTCCAGGATATATACTATTCCCAAAGATGAAAAATTTGAAGGAAAGTCTAAGATAGTGGAACCTAATCGTATTTTTTTTTATAGGTAAATGATTTTCATTCCAAAAAATTGTATTTACAATCTTAGGATCTCTCGCATCCTAACTTAAATAGCTCTCAAGAACCAACTACATTCATATTTAGAGCTACGTTCTGATTACATAGCCAATCCGACAAAGTTACTGCCGGAGGAATTTTCCCATGTGCTTCAAGCCATGTCCATACCTCAACCTTGATCCTTTCAGTAACGTCTTGAAAGCCCTCAGTATCATATCTTACGTTGTTTCGCTCACACCATATGTTCCAGACTACGACCATCCAGATTGCGAGCCATATCTCCTTTGCACGAAGTCCTCTGATAACCTTTAGATATGCTGTCAAGTTGTCTAGAGGATTCTGTTTCATCTCATATCTTGTACTAAGCCACAAGCTTACTGTCTCCCATATTTCTGCAGCATGATCACACCCAAAGAAAAGATGTTCTACCGTTTCAATGTCCTTAGCACACCAAATGCATCTGTCATGATGTTGCTGAGCTTTCACACCTCTCTTGATGATTTGTCCATAGTTGGTATTCTTCTTCGCAACAATCTCCATATAAAGAGCTGGATTCTACGAGGAACAATCTTACACCACGACCAATTGATCCGTTGATCATGCTCATGACGGAACCTAATCGTATTTGGAATACTTTCTACTCAGATCAGAACCTGTGAAGATAAACTTGAGAAATTAGACCTCAAAACGCAAGTAACAGTGTTCACGGATGTTGAGAGAGAGGAAATAAACATATGGATCTGAATCTAAGAAAGCTGAACACGATGCAAGGTTCTCTAATCTTTCAAAAGTCAAGAAGTAGGTGGGTAAAAGAGGAGGATGCTAACACTAAATTTTTCCACAACTGCCTAAGGAATAACATGGCCAGAAACACTATTACAGGATTAAAGATTAATGGTGAATGAAAAAATGAGGTTAAGATTGTCAAACAGCATATGCTAGAGCAATTTGCCGCGCACTTGCAGCGAGTACTGATCCCAAACCTATAATGGAACGGGAAATGGAGACTAAAGTCTCAGTTGAGGACGATATAGGCCTGACTGCTATGTTCACAGAAATAGAAATCCTGGAAGCCCTCAGGTCCTGTGGCAGCTTTAGAAGTCCAGGCCCTGATGGTTTCAATTTCCGCTTTTTGAAGAACTTCTGGTCGCTCATGAGAAAGGAAATACTAGCTTTCTTTGAATAATTCTGGAGAAAGGCTAGACTCATCAAAGGAATGAATGCAACGCTAGTATCTTTGACACCCAAAATCTCTTGTCCTGAATGCATTACTGACGTCAGACCAATTTCTATAGTCAGCAGTATGTATAAATTCCAAAGTATTGGCAGCAAGATTGAGGATTTTTCTGCCTAAACTGATACTGCCAACCAGACAGGTTTCATCCCTCAACAGCAAAGTTTGGATAGCGTGGTTCTGGTAGATGAAGTACTATTTGAGGCAAAAGTTAAAAGGAAAAAGAAAATATGTGTGTGCCTTTGAAATTTGACTTCAGAAGACATTTTGACATTATACATTGGCCCTAATTATGGAGTGCAGGTTGTAGGGATGGGAGAAGAGATATTGATCATTTGGAGGGCACATTGTTATATTGAAATTAGTATTGACATCTATTCCCCTATACTATCTATCAATCTACAAGGTGCCAATGAATATACTCATGAAAATGACAAGCCTTATGCGTAGCTTCCTATGGGATGGAACAATAAATGGCTCCAGGAAAATCTCATGGGCTAGCTGGAAAATAGTCTATTATCCAAAGTAGAAGGGAGGGCTTGTAATCAGACAACTCAAGCAGGTTCATGAAGCACTTTTGTGTAAGTGAGGCAAGATATATCATGTAGAGGAGAATGCCTTATGAATTCAAACACTCAAATCACTATGTGGCAAGAGCACAACAACAAGGATCAATTATCATGCATATCTGACAAACATGAAACTGTCTACTTGGTGGAAAGATCTGGTCAAACCAGTGCTATCTTAAGATTGGTTTAGTGATAAACTGCGCAGACAAGTGGGAAATGGGGAGGATACTAAATTTGGGACAGAAGCATGGATTAAATATAAGACACTAGCTAATCTATTCCCGGAGCTATACATGCTAGCTGCTGATAAACACATTTCAGTAGTGGACAAAGGGACTTACTCGATGGATTGGCATAGGTTTTGGCAATGGAGCTGCCCCTTGAGCAATGCTGACCGAGACTCACTTGCTGGACTGATGAACATCCTTCAAGATGTATCCTCGCCTGAGCCTGGACATGATCTGTGGAAATGGAATGGCATATCTTATAGCAAGTATAATACAACAGAAATCAATCATAATCTGATGAATTCAGAATGGCAGGACATGAAGTAATCTCAAAAGCATGGAATAAAGATCTACCTGCCAAAATTTGTGCCTTCAATTGGAAGATGCTGATGAACCGTATCCCAACGTTGGATAATCTTGCTAAAAGAGAAGTGATAGTTGATTCACCCATCTTCCCTCTGTACGATCTGGAACATGAATTAGTACAACACTTATTCCTTGACTGTCTGGAAACTAAAAAACTTAGGGAAAAGCTCTATGAATGGTTAGACTTGCCCTTCACACTACCGGGGACAATTGAGAATCATATAGCTTAATTTAAAGTAGCGCCACACAATTCATGGCCGAAAGGATCCTGGAACACGGTTTGGCAGTGAACAACCTGGTTCATCTGGTAGACAAGAAACAAGATTATTTTGCAGCAAAATTGCATGCAAATTAAGCAATTGATGGACAAATTACAACTTAAGATATGGCTCACCTTGCGAATCAAACAAAAAATCAACCCCTCAGTCGGATTTGGTGAATGGTGCCGAGAGCCAAATCATAGCATGAGTCATAGATTGTATCGATTGTGCGGGTGTAGTCTATTTTTGCTTCTATGCAAACAGAAGTTGTAAATATGTAAACATATAGCTATTAATAAAATACTCATTACTTATAAAAAAAACCTGGAATACGCCATTTCATCCAATTAAGGCCACTGAACATGGGAAATAATGAGATAATATTGAGATAGGTAATGCCTTTGTTCTGTTGCATCTAGCTAGGGTGTGAGTACGTGCAAAATTTAAATCTACAATTTCATCCTACGGTGGCAGCCACGACAACTGTTGCCTCTTCTAAATAAACGTTGAGCTTGTTTCTGGAATGAAAGCTAATTTCGGCTAGAGAAGCCTTACGGGTATTAACATGGAGGGTCAGATTATAGAACAGATGACTAACTACTTAAATTGTAAGACTTCAAAATTGCCTTTCACTTATTTAGGTTTGCTTGTGGGAGCAAATCCTAAGAGAACTGAGATTGAGGACAAGTTCAAAAAGAATACTACAGAGTTGAGTAAACAAAGGTCTATCCATTTGTGGTAAGACTATTCATATTAAAATGATCCTATAAGCTCTACCTACTTAAGGTCTGTTTTGCACGGGATGCTTATGATTCTAATTGTGCTTATAGTTGGTAAATACTGAAAATTAATATAGGTTTCCGTATGAGTATCATGGTATGAGGTAGTATGAAGATAGAGTGGTAATTAAAATCACTAAAGAGAGAGGTGTCGGCCGCCTGAGCGGCCGTGATGGCTGCGGTATTATCATCATCTACTCTGGATTCCAGCAGCGCGCCGAATTCTGTTGGCAAAACGGTTCCGGTTTCGTTCAAAAAATCATTTGCTTCGGTCATTTCAAAATCATTCCTCGAGCTGGAATCTAGAACTATGGAAAGAGCGATCTTATCTATGCAATTTCCTTTTTTGAGGAAGAGATCGAGAAAGATAGCGCTTAGTTCATAAATTCTTTGATTGGTAAGTTTTCCAATGGCCGGCCTCCAATTCGTGTAATTAGGTCGATTCTCTCTGAATTAGGTCTAAAATCTGATTTCTCTGCTGGGGTTATGGGCCATAAACATGTATTACTTCGATTCGGTTGTGTGGAAGATAAGAATAGAGTGTTATTGAAAGAGATTTGGAATATTGGTGGTTATCCGATGCGAGTTTTTGTATGGACACCATACTTCCGAAGTGATGTCGAACCTCAAATAGCCCCTGTTTGGATTTCATTGCCTGACCTCCCTCTATTGTTGTACAAAAAGGAAAATATCTTTGATATCGCTCAATTGTTGGTGAATCAAGCTACAATGGATCTATCCCACCCTAGTGAAGCTCGAATCTGCGTGGAAATTGATTTATTGAAAATACTTCCCAAGCACGTTTGGGTGGTGATGGGGAAGTTTGAGTTCTGGCAATCGATTAAGTATGAGTATGAGTATGTGCCTGATTACTGTGGACACTGTATGTGCAAGGGCCACTCTCAATCAGCTTGTAAAGTGTTGCGGCATTCGGCGGAAGCTAATCAGGTTCCCGATTCTAAAAATAAGTTGGAGAATGTTTGGATCAAACCTAAACAAAGATGGAGGAAGGTACAGAAAAAACTGATGCTCAGGCAAAGCCAGCACCACCTGTTGGGTTGGTAGCATGACCAAGTTCCACAAAATCCCTCTGTGGCGGTGGTGGCACTCACTCCCCCCTACAAATGTGGATGTAGCAGATCTGATTGGGGATAATTCTCCAAGGTACATGGAGGGTAACGGTAAAGAAGTATTGATGGAGGAGTCCACTGGTTTGATTAAGGTGACCATTGGTCAATGTGAGACGGGTGAATCTAGTGCCTGAGTTTCTAGCCATAACTGTCCAGTGCTGACTTGCCCAGACGAGATTGCTTTTGTTAACAAGGATGATTCTACTACTGGAATGGAGGGGGTAACTCCAGTGATGTATGGAGTTGCAGATGCTGATGCCAATGTTTCGACCGTTTGCAGAAATGATGATACAAAACAATCTGTTGACCTGGAACAGAGACTAAATAGTGAGCAAAAAGTGGATATTCCTGCACTTTCAGAAGTCTGTATGGCATCTGAGATTCAATTGTCATCTACTAGGTAAGTTGAATGAGGGGGCATATCTTGTTATGGTATTGCAGTCCAGAAAGAAGGTTCGATTTACAGAAGTATTGATCGAAGGTAACATGGAATCTACTCATTTGGAAAGTCAAAAATCTTCTGTGGATGTGTTACACGAAAGTATGTGTGATGGGAACGATATGGCTGCCCCTGAGCTGGTTAAAGAAGGGTCTACAAGCCTCTCAGACAAGCATCTTGATCTCCGGGATACACAACCAGGCTCTTCACTTTGGATAGCATTGGAAGAAAATGCTAGGGTGATTGAGCTTAATTCTTAAAATGGAAAACAATATGAGAAAGAGTATGATCTTCTCAACAGGAAACTATACATAGGCGTTCGAGTTTCTGAAGCAGATGCTGATACTTGGAAGTCCCTAAATGAGGACAGTGATCAGGAACTTTTAAATGATAAGAGTTTCAGTAGTGAAGATGAGTTGTTGCCAAGCTCTCGATATTTGGACAAATCCGTGGACAAAAAGGCTGGGAAGACAAGCAAAAGAAAAAGTTCCAAAGTTCATGCTACTGAGCTAAATCGCTCAGTACAGAAGACAAACATCTACTCTTTGATAGGAAAGAGAAAGCACGCATAAAATGGTTGCGGGAAGGCAATTGGAATACGAGTTTTTTCATAAAACAGTACAGATTCGAAGGCAACAGGCTGCAAATCTACATTTGGCTACTGCAGGGGGGCAAGGTTTCACCAGAAACCATTCTAGATATACTAGTTGATCATTTTAGGCTGCAGCTGACAGCAGAGAACATCATAGACTCAGGTCGGTTGCGGGGGTTAATCCCGAAAATAGTTACAGCAGAAATGAATCTACTCTTATGCGAATGGCCTTCTCAAGCAGAAGTGAAGAAAGCATTATTTGATATGGATAAGGAGAATGCCCCAGGGCTCGACGACTTTTCTGGAGAATTTTATCAGAGTTGCTGGGATATTATTTCGATAGATCTGTACAGGGCAGTACTTAGTTTCTTTGCGGGGAAAGATCCCCCTCGTGTGGTCACTGCAACTCTACTCTGTATGGTTCCTAAGGTTGCAAACCCAAGCAAGATCATGGTGCTAAGGCCAATTAGCTCATGCAATTTTCTCGGTAAAATTTCCACTAAGATTCTCACTATGTGGATAGCAGATGCATTGCCAAATGTAATTTCTGCTAATCAGTATGACTTTGTTAAAGGCCGTTTGATATCAGACAATACATTGCTTGCACAAGAGCTGCTTCATTCGCTTGACAGAAGGAAGGCATGTCCGAATGTCGCCCTGAAATTGGATATGGAAAAAGCTTTCAATCGAGTGTCATGGCTGTTTATGATAAAAGTACTTAGAGCCATGGGGTTTGCTGAGTTTTTCATAGATATGGTCTGTTGGATCTTATCAAACAACTGGTTTTCGATACTATATAAAGGACAATCTTTTGGTTTCTTTAAATCTACAAGGTGGGTTCGTCAAGGCGACCCTTTGTCACCAACACTTTTTTTTATCGCCTCTGAAGCATTTAGTTGTGGCCTGAATTCACTGATGGAATTATCTCCTTAATGTGCGTTCAGAATTCCTCATGGGTGCCCTGTTATTTCTCATCTAGCCTTTGCCGACGATCTTATAATATTCTCCAAAGGAACTCAGTCTGCTATGAAACAGTTATTTGGGCTGATAAGAGAGTATGAGCTAGCATCAGGTCAGAAAGTAAATATGCAGAAGAGCAACTTTACTATTTCACAGAAAGCAACAGAGGGGACTATTGAACAACTATCATTGTGGTCTGGATTGCAACACACTAAGCTACCACAGGTGTATCTTGGCATACCCTTATATCAAGGCAGGAAGTCTTCTAGCCTTTTCACTTCATCACTGCTGAAGGTAAAAAACAGATTGGATGCTTGGAATGTAAAGTATCTTTCAATGGGTGGCCGTTTGACCCTCATTCGGCACGTATTGACTAGTATACCCATATATCAATTTATGACACTCCTTCCCCTCAAAATGATCAGACAAAAACTGGAGAAGATCTTTGCAAGCTTTCTGATCTCGTTGTAGTGCGTGATCAAATAAATAACTCGTAAGCATACAAAGTACACCCCCGAGGTTGAATCTCTCAAGGACTCGGTGTAGGTTGACTTATACTACTATCCTGCTAATCACTGATTCAGAATAAAGCAATTAAGAAAGCAATTAAATTGGGGAATTTCAATTCAAATTTCTAGCAACTAAAGAACAACTAAGGAAGCTAAATAAAAAGCGATGAAAAAGACGATTGTTCTAGAGGAAGATTGATGAGAACGGAGTACAGGATTGTAGTTTTATTCTTGTACACATAATTGATGTCGGGTATCCTAAAATGCAAAATCAAGCGATAGTTTATTAGTTCACCTCGAAAGCTATAGGGTTCCCCAGTTTTAGGTGGTTATCTTCTAACTTACAACCTATCAATTAACGCTAGTTCTCTCGATGGATTGTGATTAAGACCCGGGTATTGAACCTTCATTGCTAGACCCAAACTAATGACACCTAAACTAGGATACGTTTGCTTGAACTATCTAAAGGGTGATTCGGTTGTGTTACTCCTTTAGTCTCTAAAGCTCGGTGGTCCTATTATCTCGAATTTACTAAGGTTTGTGGCTTGGTGATCCAACTCACCCTATATAATTGAAGGCAATTATCAACAACAAACGATAAATAAATTTATTAACTTCAACTAATTGGATACCCTAAATCAATTCATGTACAAGAACTAAACTATAACCCCATACGAAAGAATAATCTACTCATGCTCATGAATAAATATAAACTCAATTTCGATATAAGTAAAAACATAGTTAATCCAATTTTCAAGAATTCAATAAGGTTAGGGTTGAGAATTCAATTCCAAATCACAAAAATTGTGTTCATGACATCAATCTCTTATTTCCTAACACCACAAAATATAAAAGGAAATAAATGGAAGAAGTAAACTTTCATCTCTCCCTTTTTTTTTCTTCCTCTTGCGCCTCCTCCTTTCTTCCCGTGTGGTCTCTTTTTTTTCCTTGTGTATTTTTTTTCCGCCTTGCAGCGGTCTCCTGTCACCCAGGACTTCTCCAATCGACTGCCGTCTCAAAATTTAGGAACAAGATGCGGTCTTTTTTATATTATAGGGTAAGAAATGCAATTTTTGGAAAAAAACCATCAAATCTCAGGGGCCAAAGTGCAAATTTCAGAAAGATCGGTAAACTGGCGTGGGGGCCAACTTCTGGGCGCGGGACTTGAGGTATTTTCGTCAATTTCTTGCCATATTACCCCGATTTCAGTTCGGTTTCCATTTGTTTGGTCTGAAACACCTATAAGTCAAAAAGATAGTATTAGTGACTAAAAATAGTAGAGAAATACTTGAACTATAACAATAAATAAGTGAAAATAGTACGAATAAGTTGGCCTAGAAACAACTTATCAACCCCCACATGGGCATTAAAATCATCACCGATGAAAACCTTTTGTTCCATAGGGATACCACTCAGTACCGTATCTAACTTGTCTCAGAAGGCTCGCTTCTCACTCTCCCCTAGCCCCACTTGAGGTGCATACCCGCATACAACATTCAACATCTCTAATTCAACTACTATTTTGATCGCCATAAGTCTATCGTCGCATCTTTTCACTTCCACTACACATTTCTTGAATTTCTCTGACACCATAATCTCAACTTCATCCCTAAACCCTAAACCCTAAACCACTAACCAATCTGGAGTACCATAGTTTATACTCATTCACTTCCCTCGCTCTCTCTCCCTTCCACTTTGTCTCTTGAAGACACACCACATCAACCCTTCTTTTTTTAATACATCTGCCAACTCTAAAGATTTCACTGTTAAAGTCTCTACATTCCAAGTTCCAAATCGTAAACCTATATCTTGAACCCCTATCCTACCCTGACCCCTCGTCACAGGACACGACCTCAAGTTATCATAGTTAATACTCGCGTCTATATTCCCTACAAACTAATACCACTATCAAAATAAACAATACTACCAACAAAATAATAACACTAACATCCCAACATAAATGATACTAGTAACGAAAACAATATAATTGGACCGCAAAATTAGGAGCAAATTAAAAGTTCGAAGTAGAAAGGTCTCACATAGAGCCAACGGTCAGAAGGTATCGGCCAAGAGAAAAGCTCGCAGAAGGTAATGGCCGATTTCAGTTCACATTATCAGTTTTTTAATTTATTTTTATAAATTTTTAAATATTGTTGCAGGATTTCTTTTATTTTTTTACTGATTTTTATATTTTTACATATAAAGTTCTACAATATATGTCATAAAATATTTTTTGCACCACGTCATCCAAAATGTTGTGTTTATGTTGTGAATTAATTTATTAATTTTTATATATTCACGAAAAACAATGGTAGAAAAATTAAATCGGGTTTATTATTGGGTTTTTTTATTTTTGATAAATTTTAATTTTAAATTTTCTTATTAATTTAACTAATTTTTTCAATTTTTTATTTTTTAATTACTAAATTATATTTTATAAAAATAAAATAATAATAATAATGATTTTAGAGATAAAAAGTTGAATTTCCAAACATTTTTCATAATAAATTCACACGGCTCACGGGGACAAAATTGATCTTTTTTGAAATGACAAGGGAACAAACTAACAATTTTCAAAGCACGAGTGATGAAGTAATTTTATCGTAAATCAAAAAAACTTAAAATTATATTTTGCTCATTAAAAAAATTCTCAACTCTTATCCTATATTATTTCCAATGAGGGATATAAGGCACCACAAGTGTATGCACACTCCTACACCTTCACTCACACAATGTGGAGCATACACACATATATTAATGTGTGTGGGCCCCTCTATTTAGGGATGTCATGTGAGGGGATATGGGATGCGGGATGCGGTAGACCCTGGGATGACTTATATATCATTTTTGATTATTTCCTGAACCGTAGCAAATCCGTTTTGTTCCTATTCCAACGGCTAGTTGTCTCATGTCTTATCTTTGTTGTCGGTGGCCCATGATATTGCTCTGTATCAGAAACATGGGATCTCCACTTTGCTGGTAGATT